>JAFBJT010109681.1:28061-46835 GCA_016785325.1 Chascanopsetta lugubris
AGACCTGAGGGGCGGAAGCGCTGAGTCAGACGTGCTTTTGTCCTGCGGAGGCAGAGACCCTGAGGCTCCTGCCCCCGGACCGAGGGGCCGGACTGATTTCAGAGGCTAATGGGGCCCAGAGGTCAGAGGTCAGAGCGGAGGCGTCGTCCGTGTGATGTGGCAGAGCGTCGTGCTTCCTTTTGGAAGAGCCAGTGAGTCAAGTCGTCACCTACACCACATTCTCAAGTTCACTTCTTTGTCACAGCCACAGAGAGAAGAAATAACTCGGGTGGTTGGAGTCGGCTGCAGACGCGATGGACCACCAGGATTCACCAGACGGAGAAAACACAAGAATGATTAGAGAGAGATAGAAAAAGACACGGAACCCATGTATTTGTATGTCGATGCAAAGTGACAGTTGGGAGTAAAATGGCGGAAATATTGCAAAGATGTAAACAAGTAGAAAGACACAATGAAACAACCCACAAAACAAAAGACAACAAAAACAAATGAAAAACAAAGACAAGGAAGAAAAAAAACAAGCAAAGCAAAACAACCAGACATCTTCAGTCTCTTCACTGAATAAAAACCACTTTTATTTTGAAAGTTCATTTACAGGAAGTGATGTCACACCCATCGTCAATTGAACAAGAGAACTGGGCAATGAGGAGAGATGAGGAGACAAAACCTGTCGAAGTAGTTAGGAGCAACAAACGTCCGTCACCGTGGTGACTCATTGAGTTTGAAGCAGTAAACAGCAGGTGTGGGTATAGACTCCGCCCATCGGGGGGGGGTGACGACAGCAAATAGTCATGTGACCTTACACCATGGAAGACAAACCCAGTGTAAAAGTTCCATAAGGCATTTTAACATCTACCGTTTTGATCACTACACATTGAAATGAGTTGAACCTGCAGCTGCACTGATCATACTGACCCATCATGTGTTTCATGGAGGACGTCCGTCGTCATGACAACAGGTCAAAAGAAATACCCAGTCCGTTTACACACGTTCATATTTTCTGACACGAAGAATTAAGTGAAAATCAGATTCAGCTGAAGCATCGTTAATCTGAAGATTTGTGATCAAGGTTTCAGGAAGCTGCCTCAATTTCCCAGAATCCTCCTGGGTCCAAGTCCACCACCTACTTCCTGTTCCGGTTTCCACACATGACACATGTGTGACTTGACTGTGTTGTACGTCTTGTTTTCAACACCAGGTGGAGCCAAGTCGCACTCGGTCACTCCAGCACTGAACCGAGGCGGACGGTCTATGAAGTTACGGAACAGGAAGTGTCCTCGTCCGATGTCGTCCGTCCCACTGATCGTCCCCTGTGGCTCCGCCCCCTCCGTCAGAGCCGCCGTCAGCAGCAGGTGCGGAAACACTTCTTGAAGAACTTCCTGAACTCGGTGTTGAAGACGGTGTAGATGATGGGGTTGAGGGCGCTGTTGACGTACCCCAGCCAGGTGACGGTGCTCATCAGCTCGGGCGGGACGGCGCACGTCACGCACAGGGCGCGCGTGGTGTGGACCACGAAGAACGGCGTCCAGCAGAACAGGAAGCAGCCTGCACGGACACAGGAAGTCTGTCATCGCAGCCTTTACTCGCACAAATACGCCTGTGTTCACCACAGACACGTCAACATGAAGAGGAACAAATAAAGTAGCCTTTCGTTAGCGTTGCAGGTGGTTTGTGCATGGTGGGCTAAATGCAAATTTCACGTGGGCCACATTCCATTCTATTTTTTGGAATTTGCTGCAGGCCACGTATAAATGGGTTGCGGGGCCGCAGTTGGCCCGCGGGCCACAGTTTGGACTCCGCTGACGCGGGAGAACCTATGGCAGCTTTCACTTCCCATTAAATAGGTTTTAGAGCGTCCATTCTGGCCGACTGTAAAAACAAGGTGGCAAAAACATGGCCGCCTCCACGGAGAGGACCCACTCCTGATGCAAAAATAAAATTAATTCTAGTGAGGGGGAGGCGGAAACGAGTAAAAAAATATCAATATAATTATTTCACAGTTCATCTCTGAGCATGAACAAATGAATAATGAATCAAATAATACAAAATAAAATACATTTCATCCAAATCTAACGTATTGCACCTTTAAGTACAAAGGACAAGGTGGAATCCCTAATACTCACGCATGCACATGAACTCTGTGCTAAACTGAGGGAAACGTCGAAGGCGATTATCTCACTGAAGCTGCGTGAAAACAGGGATCAGATGAAGTCAGAACTAAAAGGTGTGAAAAACAACCAACTTCTCTGAGAGTTTGAGTGAAGTTGGTGAGTGGATCAGAGTGTCACCGTCACACTGAGCGAGCTGTGAAGCCTCTGCAGAGTCACACTCCTCCTTCTCACTCCATAAATAAAGTGAAACACACACACACCTGCAGTCTCTCACTCAACCAGCACTGCCGCCGCAGCTTCACATCCACACTTGAATCTGCACCTTCCCCGTCTTACAGTCTAATTTTAAAGGTGCGGTGTGTAAGATTTGGGTGACGAAGGTTCGTGTGTGTGTGTGTGTGTGTGTGTGTGTGTGACAGAACTGTCTTTGTTCAGAAAATAGTCCAGAGGTGTGTGTGACATCATGTTCCCCTGTCACCTCATGTGTTGCATCATAATTGGATTGGAGGCTTTAAGCTATAACCACACAGCACATTGAGACGTGGTTCACCTGGCAGACAGAAGTGATGAGTCAGCAAAAACAAAACAAACAAACAAACAAACAAACAAACACACACACACTGGCAGTGTTGTTTGTGATCACAGTATTAAAAATAGTAGTTCCATTCGTTTTCTGATCCTAAACACAGGGACGCCAAGACCCACCACTTCCTGTTCAGTGCTAAAAAAAATAAAAGAATCGTTGAGATCGAAAAAATAAAACGTTTTCGTGATTATAAATTCATTAAAGTGTCAGCGTGTAATTTTCTTGTAATATTTTTAGGAGTGACAAAAATGACCAAAATCGTACACACCGCACCTTTAAAGTAGACCAGGCAATACAGTCCACAAGAATCAAGGGTTTTACTTTGAAACTCATCCAGGAAGTGATGTCAATTCCCACAATTGCCGCTGCTAAGTGAGTGAGACTGAGTGCCGCAATAGCTCACGACTCGCTCTAGTGGTCAAAAAGTGGTATGACAGGGTGGCTGAGTCTAACAGTAAAAAAAAAAATTTTTTTTAAACAGACAAACAGATCAACCTCCTCGAAGGTCGTTTGTGTCGCCGACTCACCGACAACGACAGGAAGCACCCTCATGGCCTTCCTCTCGCGGCTGTTGATCTTGGCCCGCTTCCTCCGGTTCTGCAGTTGACAGAGGGTCAGGCTCGGCACCGAGTTCTCTCGATACTGTCGCGGGTACGGGATCTCGTGCTTCGGGTAGTCCTCGGTGTCGTCCAGCCGAGACTGGGCCAGGTCCCGCTCGATGATGCGGGGCAGCGGCATGGGCAGGGGCCCCGGGATGGTGCCCGCCAGCGGGGGCAGGGCGGTGGCCACGGCGGCGTGCTGCAGCTTCCTGCAGGCCTCGATGCTGCTGCGCAGCTTGGCCCGCCGCGTCTCCTCCCAGCGCCGCAGCCCGCGGAGAACGCCAAAGTAGAGCAGGAGCATGATGGGACACGGGATGAAGAAGGAGCAGACGGAGGAGTACACCACGTAGTTGTTGTCCTCCAGCTTGCACTCGCTGGGGTCGCGCTCGGGCACGTTGTTGATGCCGAAGATGACGGGCGAGGCCACGGCGAGCGCCAGCAGCCAGGTGGCCGCCAGCAGCACCAGCTGCCGCTGGTCCACGTGCCGGCGGTTGTAGTTCAGGGGGATGGACACGGCGATGAACCTGCGGCAGGGAGGAGGGGCCGTTACACGACAGTTTCGAGCATGGTCATGGACCCATAGGGAGGTCAGCATGGGGGCGGGGGGGGGGGGGGGCGCGAATCTTGCCGATGCCTAACTCCTCCCACTTCCTGGTTCAGTCCCAAAACGGGCAGAGGCGGAGCTCAGGTAGAGCTGGGTGGGCCCCGGGTGCCGCCACCGCATCCACAGAATGCGCCAGGTCGGCCCGGCGGTCACCCAAGAGGCCACGCCCCTTAATATATATATATATACACATACATGGAATTCAATAACAGAATATACACAATTTCAAACCTTGATGGAATAACTGAGACTAGACCTGTCGGTTGTACCAGGCTTTAAATGTGTTTCATCCACCTCTGTAGTTGACCGTTTTAACATGGGAGTCTATGGGGATTGACTCGACACAGCCCCAAGTGGCCAACCTGTGAACTGCAGGTTTTTCCACTTCCATATTGGGCTCATCCAGAGGTTACCGCTTGGTCGTGTGAAGAGACACATGAGTGTCTGAGTGTTCTGGTGTCAACCTCCCTTTGGGACACACTGTCTTCAAAGGCGGACCTGGCACCACACACACACACACACACACACACACACACACACACACACACGTACCTGTCCACACTGATGGCACAGAGGTTGAATATTGAGGCCGTGCACAGCAACACGTCCATGGTCATCAGGCCGTCACACAACAGCATGTTCAAGGACCAAACTCCACCCTGGAACTGCGCACACACACACACACACACACACACACACGCACACACACACACGGAAACACAACCTCATTAGGTGGCCCAAATCTGCAGAGTAAATAGGAGTAATCCTCTTGTGTTTGTTGCTTCAGGAGAAAAGAAAAATTCCTCCGTCACAAACACAAACTCTCTGCACTTTCTCTTCTTCTGACCTTTTTTTTTTTTTTTCTTTTCTACTCATTCCTCTCAAAACTTTATGTAAAAAAAAGAAAAGTGGAATCAGCACGTGCTTAAAGGAACAGATCACGTCCTCACGTCAGTCACTTGGAAAGAGGCGGTGACAGAACGTTGAATTAAGGCCAGATTACGTCTGTAAAACCTTTACATCCACCGTAAATATGTGGATTATATTGTAATGTTAGCCCCACGATATAAGCCCCTCCCCCCCACCCCCCCCCCCCCCCCCCCCCCCCCGCTGCTCCAGCAGGTCTTAAACAAATCCTGATTACTGAGGTGAGAGACGCACAGCTCGGCCTCCTCCGCCCTCTGACCCGCTGATTGTTCAAGTGGACCGGTCCGATTAGGCTCCGCCCCCTTCCTGCTCCTCACCACGTCACGCAACTATGAAGTGATGAGACTCATCGACACACGGCCACAAATGACCCACGAGTCAGACACAAGACGCACACAAGGACACACAAAAGACCACTTATTGTTGTTTGTTTGTTTGTTTTGATCATTGTTTTCCTCTTCCCTCACCTGTGTCTTGTGTCGCGTTGTGTTAGTTTCCGTGTTGTGTGGTTGTTGTTGCCGTCTTGCGAGGACGTGCGTGTGTGTGTGTGTCTCCGTTGTTGTCAGTTTGTGCTTTGTTGTGCGTCGCTTTGTATTCGTCTCTTTTCCCGAGTCTTTGTTGTGATGTTCGTGCGTCGCGTCTGAGTTTGTGCGATTGTGTTTCCGCCCCAGTTGCGCGTCTTCACGTCAGTTCGTCGACGCCCCGGGTCTTTGAATTTGTGCGTCCTTGTCGGCGCGCACCTTTGTGCGTCTGACTTGTCGCTTTTGTGTCTTTGAGAATGAGTCGACATCTGTTGTATCGGTTGTGTTGTTTTTATTGTGCGTGTCCACAATTCAGGTTTGACGCGTGTAGTTGTTTGGCAGCGCTGTGTCTTTAGTTTTCCACTCACTCGGTTTCTTTGTGGTTTGCTTGTTACAAGTGTTTGTGTGTGTCTGTGTGTGTGTGTGTGTGTGTGACATCACTCTGTCACGCTGCGCATCTCTTGTGTCTCTTGCCGTCGCTCTGCTTCTGTGTGAGATTGGATTTGTGTGTCTGTCGCTTGTCACAGTCAAATCTGTTTGTGTTGGTTTTTGTGTTTCCTCATTTCTCTCTGTGTTTTGTTGGATGTTTGGAAATGTCAGAATGAGTTTGGGTGTCTGAGCACACACACACACACACACACAGATGCAACTGCTCACACACACACATACACATGCATACAAACATGCACATGCATACACACAAACACACACATGCACCTGCTCACACACACACTCACACACACACGATTACAAACATACACATGCACACTCTCTTATACAAACACACACACGCATACATACAAACATGCACACACACCTGCACACACTGACACACACACATATATATGAACATGCACACACTCTCTCTCTCTCTCTCTACACACACACAAACATGCATCTGCTTGCTCACACACACACACACACACACGCATACAAACATGCACAAACACCTGCAAACACAGACACACACAAGCATATGAAAATGCACATGCACACTCTCTCTCTCTCTCTACACACACACACACACACACACACAAACATGCACCTGCTCTCTTTCTCTCTCACACACACACTAACATGCACTTGCACTAACTCTCTCTCTCTTACAAACACGCAAAAACAGTGCGTTGATGATGACCTCTGACCCCTGCGACCTCTGACCCCTGTGACCTCTGACCCCTGCGACCTCTGACCCCTGTGACCTCTGACCCCTGCGACCTCTGACCCCTGCGACCTCTCACCTCGGCGTAAACAAAGAGCGGCAGCACGAGCAGCGCCAGCAGCAGATCCGCAAACGCCAAACTGACGATGAAGTAGTTGGTGGTGGTTTTCAGGGCTTTCTCCACGTGCACGCTCACGCACACGAGCACGTTCCCGCCGGTGATGACCACGATCAGCAAAATGCCGAAGATGAGCGCGGGGAAGTTATGGGCCACCGGAACCGGCGCCGGCACCGGCACTGGGACCGGGACCGGGCCCGGGCCCGGGACCGGGACCAGGACCATGAGCTCGGTGGAGTTGACCGACATGCTCCCGGACGCGCGCGCTCCTCCTGCCCCGGCGGAGAAGCTCCCTCTCCGGTGTGAGGTTCATCTACGATCCGGCTCCGGCAGACGTCCCGGGGGGGTCACGGTGAGTCCGCCCCGCGGGGGCGGGGGGGCAGCACCTGTGAGGCGGCCAGAGTCCGCTCCGAGCCCCGTGCGCACATCCAGCAGACCCGGCTGCTCCTGCTCCTCCGGCCCGCTCTGCGCGTCTCCTGCGCGGGTCCTCACCTCCGCTGCTCGTGGACGAATCAGGAGCAACAGCTTAAATCCATCCGCTCCAATCCACTTACAGTGTGTGTGTGTGCGTGTGTGTGTGCGTGTGTGTGTGTGTGTGCGTGTGTGCGTGTGTGTGTGCGTGTGCGTGTGTGTCAGCTGATTCACCTGGAACAGAATAGAAATCGATCAGCTGTTTGAATGGAACCAAAATAAATCTGATCAATGACTCAATAACTTCTCATTCTTTCACTGGAACATGGTTTATTGATCAGGTCATAGTTGGAAAAATAACCTCTCTCCAACAAACAAAAAAAAAACCCCCCCCCCCCCCCCCCCCCCCACGTAATGTTTATTTATTCATGTCATATACTTGTATATTTTCATATTGGACTGTAGTACCCCATACATGTATTTATTATAATTATTATTTGTATTGTATATTATTTATCCATGATTCTAAATAGTGAACGTCGTTCGTTGAGTTCAATATCTACACCTCCACTTTGCCTAGTTAAAGTATTTGTGTTATAAGTTGAGTAACGCAGTTCAAAACAAAACAAATCTTTGACCCACCTACAGTTTTAAGACTCGGTCAACCAATCAGAAACCTGCATTCTGTATACTGACCTGCAGAGGGCGACTATTACTGTTACTAATATTACTATTATTATCAGTTTTTGTTTCTGTCTTTAATTTCTAGTCAGATCAATGGAGAGTCAAACGGACCTGAAGACAGCCGGAGACCACCGCGTGATTGACAGCTCGCACCACCCAAAGGCTGCAGGTGTAAGGTGTAAGGGGGCGTGTCTTTGGCCTCCCAGTTAGACTCCGCCCCCTACCCCGCCAAATATGGTTACATCTGGACACAAAGTGCAACGGAGGCATCTGATCGGCTGCTTATGAATCAACACGTGTCCATCCAGTGATGGTGGATCTGTGGTGATGTCACGGTGTGGTAGTTGTCGTTAAGCGTTGTCACGGCAACAGTGGATCATCAGTGAATTGTTTTGTTTTTTTGTTTTTTTTAAACCTTCTGTGCGCAGACTGTTGGTGAGGCGTGGTGCAGACATCACGTGCGCAACCACTGACAGAACTTTCCGCGGAACTGTTTTTGTGAGAGTCGGGCGCAAAGGTGGCGCCTCCCGTGGCATGAATATCATTAGAGCCGAAGTCGGCAGCAATTAACTTTTCACACGTCGCAGCGAAGCCTCCAGCGGAAGAGCGAGATCTTCAGGAACAGAAGAAGAAAATACTGGCAGATGTTGAGCTGGAAATCCTGCAGGCGGAACATATCCTCACACTCTTCTTCTCCGAGAGTATAGAAAAGGATTTTCCTCGTCGATTAACATTAAAGGCGGAGTCCGCCATTGTGGAGAAACTAGCCCCGGGCAGGCCACGCCCCCTTCCGTCAGCCCTCTGATGAAAGCTCCGCCCACATTTCACATCGCAAACGCACCGACCGATGGACCGGGAAAAAAGCTGGAGTGGAGGAGTCGGCGTGGGGAAGACGGCGATAACGTTAGCTGTGGCTGGAGGGTTGGAGGAGCCGTGTCCTAAGGAGAAGGTCAAAGGTTCGATTCCCACCGACCCCACTCGGCACGATGAAGGCGAGACTCAAACAGTCTCTGTTCCTGAGGTCAGTCAGAGAGAGAGAGAGAGAGAGAGAGAGAATGGAAATTTGAACAGACGACAAAGAGCAGATGAAGACCACACACACACACACACACACACACACACACACACACACACAGTATGAATGTAAAGTGACATCAAGCTGCTTCCCTCTTCATCCTGGGGCTTCAACCAACTGTTCACTTCAGTCCTGTGACTGTGGTTGGGGTCAAAGGTCACAGAGGGAGGAGGAGGAGGAGGAGGAGGAAGGTGAGGGAGAGGCTTCACCTCAGATCAGCTCCTCCCTGGTGTCAGAGCGGCATCCCATAATCCCCGGGGAGTGACATCACGGGGGTCGGAGGTCAGGAGGCTGCTGATTCAGGAACAGGAGAGAAGCGAGTTCGTCAGATCCTCCTGGACTGAGTCAGGTTTTCAAAGTAAAAGCACTCAGCGTTGATCATGCTCGTGATTATCAGCCCGTAGGTTTGATTTATTTACTTGTGTTCTGTTCAATAAAGTTTCCTGTTTGCAGCGGGAGGCGGAGCAGGAATGTTAATGGCGGCTAATGAGATTAGCTTCTGTGCTAAAACCCACAGAACGAGTCCACGTTACATCACCGACACTGAGCCAAGCGAGAGTTCGCGTCGAGGTTTTTGTTACAGACGCACGAGTCACATGACCCACACTTTTTAAAAAACATTTTTGAATAGGTCACGGTTGCTATGGTAACGCTGGCTGTCCTGATGAATGACACGTCACAGGAAACGAAAGCACCACAACAAGAGCACAGGTGTCATGGCGACTTGGACTGATTTCAGTACATTTCCTCAGACACTTCAAACAACTCTCGCGTGACAAAGTTCGGTTCATTCAAGATGGAAGAGTCACATTTAAACTTCTGCAGAAAATCAGCTGACACGTCCTGATCCGAGGAGCTGCAGCGCCTCCCAGTGGACAGAGAGGGAAGTGACTCCTTCCAAATCAAACACTGAGAGGTCAGAGCACATTCATGAATGGACTTAACAATACTGTGTGTGTGCGTGTGTGTGTGTGTGTGTGTGTGTGTGTGTGTGTGTGTGTGTGTGTGTGTGTAGAATGCATGAGCTTCATCATGACACTGTGAGCTTGTTGTTCCCACACAGTGGAGATGGTGCGAGTCATGTGTAAGTGTGAGTGCAGATGTATCACAGTCTGGTGTGTGTGTGTGTGTGTGTGTGTGTGTGTGTGTGTGTGTGTGTGTGTGTGTGTGTGTGTGTGTGTACAGTGGTGCCTTGTTCACATGTGAGGACATCGTGTGTGTGTCCCAGTTTGTGTCATTATCATGGGGAGAGGACAAGAAGAAAACACGTCAGACCTTTAACCTGTTGTTGCTTTAACCATCACCATCATCATCATCATCATCATCATCTTCATCATCATCATCATCATCATCATCATCATCATCATCTTCAGACGGATGCGAGGTGGTGATGTCACTGTTCCTGTGAAACGTAAACACTGTGTCTCACTTCCTCAGCCAATCACAGCGCAGTAAACAACTTGTTTACCTCTCACAGTAGCGTTGATAGGTTTTTAGAGTAAACACAGTTTTAGATGAGAAACTAAAAACAAACAAACAAACAAAAAGAACTGACATCACCGTGAACATCTCATCACCATCTGCCCCACTATTTCCATCAGATCAGCGGCCCCCAGTCTGCAGAATGAGCGTGGGCCAATCAGGTGCCTCCCCTGAAACAGATGCATGCTGGGTACGAACCTCAAGTGCCGGTAACCTCTGCCCAGCGCTGTGAGGTGCAGAGAGACTGAGAGACAGCTGATTTTTTTTTGCTGAGTCATGTCGGCGATGAACCTGCCTCTCTGGCCCCGTGGGGATCGATACACGTGAGGAATTGCCCTCAGCCGTTGGGGACTCCTCCCAGAATGCAGCGGGGCGGGGCCGCAGACACGGGCCAACTCAAACAGATGCAAGTATTTTGGGGTGGGAGGATGCGAGTCCTCTGCCGCGGCCCGAGCTCCATGCGACAAGATGAAGTCACAAACATTTGGCCTGTAGTTCACTCCCACTCTGCCGCTGCAGCACAGACGGGCCTTTATGCGCGCGAGTACCAGCTGGTACCACGGGCTCCTCGTCCTCCGCTCCACTTCACTCGCCCCGAGCCTCTGGACTCAGGACATGGAACCGACAGGGAGGACCAGACCTGCGGAGCCTCTCCTCCTCCTCCTCCTCGTCCTCCGACACCTCGCCGCCGTCGCATGGTTCTGTTCGCTGTGTGCAGCTCAGAGACGTGAGTGGATCCGGGGAGGATGGGGGTGGGTGGGGTGGGTGGGTGGATGGGCGGGGGGGGGGGCATCTGTGTGTGTGTGTGTGTGTGTGTGGGANGGGGGGGGGGGGGGGGGGGGGGGGGGGGGGGGGGGGGGGGGGGGGGGGGGGGGGGGGCATCTGTGTGTGTGTGTGTGTGTGTTTATAGGGTTAGGGTTTGTAAGCAGGTGTAAACAAACGCAGAGTTAGCGGTTACCGTGGCAACATAATAGACACAGAGAAAAGAGTAGGGGGCCATACTGCTGTATTTTAAAAAAAAAAACATATACACACACACACACACACACACACACTATCTCTGTTCATTTCGGATAGTCCAGTTCAATCTGGTTACAGATCACAACTGGAGATAAAATGAAGTGAATGAGTGATTCTGTCTGATTGTGACGTGTATAATCTCTGAATGTCTCAGGTTGAATGAGAATCAACCATGTTCAGCAAATAACAAAAGAATACACTTTGTTTTCAGCAAATTCTCCGGCTCGTCTGTCTGACAGGAAGTGGAATCTTTCAAAATAATAGTAGTGTCAGACAGATTTGATTGGTGCTGCACTGAGAGCTCTTATTTTGTCAGATTCCAAAGGAAGCTCAGCCACTTGATGGTGGAATGTCCGGCCCTCTCCACATGTCAATCAAAGTTTGTTGACTTGTTTTGGATTTGACAGGGTGAGAAACAGGAAGTGAGTCATGGGTGGGGGGAGAAGAGGGGGAGGGGTCTGTGACAGCTGGCATTTCTCTTTCCCACTGTTTTCTCTTTCCTTTTCATTGTAAACCATTTTTTTTGGGGGGGTTTCTGATTGTGTGTGTGTGTGTGTGTGTGTGTGTGTGTGTGTGTGTGTGTCAGTGTGCACGGTACCTCCTGGTCCAGTGACAGTGGCAGAGAACAACACAGTCGACGTGCAGCTGGTTCAGATCGTCAGTGAAGCTGATGTCACGTTGTCGGTCTCGGTGAATCCTGAGGATCTGTTCTACCTGAAGGGATCCGTCCTGATGGTGAAGAGAGGCCTGGACTATGAGGTGACACACACACACACACACACACACACACACACACACACACACACACACACACACACACACACACACACACACACACACACACACACTTCATCATCATCATCAGTCCAGATGATTGAGAACTGATCCTGTGACTGTGACTCACATTTCTCTCTCTCAGTCGTTGTCCAGTGCTTCTCTGGTGGTGTGGGTCGAGTGCAGCAGAGAGGGATTCACATCTGTGAGTACACACACACACACACACACACACACCACACACACACACACACACACACACACACACACACACACACACACAATGCAACACTACACAACGTACAGCAGAGTATGTAACACAATGAGGTTCTACATTCTGCTGATTGTCTCCACAAATATATGTTTTCTGACCTCTGACCTCGCTCTCTCTCTCTATCTCTCTCTCTTTGTATGTCTCTCTCTCTCTTTGTATGTCTCTCTCTCTCTTTGTATGTCTCTCTCTCTCTCTCTCTCTCTCTCTCTCTCTCTTTGTATCTCTCTCTCTGTATTCTTTGTATGTCTCTCTCTCTCTCTCTCTCTCTCTCTCTCTCTCAGGTGAATGAGTCTGTTGACGTTCTGGTTGAGGACGTCAACGACAATCCTCCAAACTTTGCACAAAACCACTACACAATAGATGTGAATGAGGTGAGACGCGCGCACGTGTGTGTGTGTGTGTGTGTGTGAACACAACGCAAAGCGGATATTGATCACGTGACTATGTCTCCATCACCTCATGATCAGTGACATCGTGACGAGACCAGGAGTGAATCAACATTACATCACTGTGACGATAATCGACGTCGTGTTTGTATTTGCCATAATCTGGGGGGGGGGGTTCTGTCACGATGACATCATCCAGTACAGTGATGAGTGATCGATTCTTTAGCCTTGGCAAGGGGAATCAATCATCATTGCTGAGCTGCGCATCATCCGGTTGGAGTGTCAACGGTGACGTCAACTGCATTTGCGCTGACTCAGCCTTTCGTGCCCCTCAGCTCACGCCCGTCAACTCCAGCATCGGACTGATCGAGGCCACGGACGTGGACTCGGAGCCGCTGTTCTATCGACTGGAGTCTGCCACCGTGAGACCCGTCTATCGGGAATAAAGTTTTTTTTTTTTAATGTTTCTTTTATTCTTAAGATTCATCTGTGTCGGATTAAAGACGTGTGTCACGTGTCGGTTCTCAGGACAAGTATTTCCGTCTGGAGAACATCAACTCCCCGAGGATCCTGGTGAAAAGCGTCCTGGACTACGACGCGGTGCAGAAGATCGCCCTGGTGCTTCACGTGCAGGTGCGCTGAGCCACGCCCACTCCAAAAAACATCTCCCCCCCCCCCCCCCCCCCCCCCCCCCCCCCCCCCCCCCCCCCCCCCCCCCCCTCCAAAAAACCCCCCCCCCCCCCCCGACCCCCGACCCCTGACCTCTGACACGCGTGCCCCGCCTTGCAGGACACGTTCAACGGCTCGGCCTCCAACGAGCCTTTCTTCACGTCCGTGGCCACGATCAGCGTGAACGTGAAGGACGTGGACAACCGTCCTCCCTGGTTCCAGCCCTGCCCCAGGACGACGCTGGGATCGGCCAAACTGTGCGTGAGCGGCGGATACAGAGGGAAGGTCAACCTGACCGAGAAGGAGGTGAGACACCCCGACAGGCTGAGGGGGGGGGGGGTCTGCTTGGTGATTGGTCGGTCGGAAAAGCCTCGGTTTAACGGTTGGTTGGTTGGTTGGTTGGTTGGTTGGTTGGTTGTCTGCATGGTGGACGTGGTGGTTGGATGCTTGATTGGTTCGCTCGCTGGTTGGTTGGATGGTTGATCAGTTGATTGGCTGGTTGCTTAGTTCATTTGTTGGTTGTTGCTTGGTTGATGTGTTGGTTGGTTGGTTGGTTTATGTTGGTTGGCTGATGTGTTGGTTGATTGATGTGTTGGTTGGTTAGTAGATGTGTCAGTTGGCTGGTAGATGTGTCGGTTGGTTGGTTGATGTGTTGGTTGGTTGGTTTATGTTGGTTGGCTGATGTGTTGGTTGATTGATGTGTCGGTTGATTGATGTGTCAGTTGGTTGGTAGATGTGTCGGTTGGTTGGTTGATGTGTCGGTTGGTTGGTTGATGTGTCGGTTGGTTGGTTGATGTGTCGGTTGGTTGGTAGATGTGTCGGTTGGTTGGTAGATGTGTCGGTTGGTTGGTTGATGCGTCGGTTGGTTGATTGCTTGGCTGGTTGATGTGATTGAGCTTGTGCACTCTCATCAGGAGGGGCCCTTGGTGCTGGAGCCGGGCCCGGTGTTCGCCAGGGACGGAGACAAGAACCGCAGCGAACAGATCAGCTACAAAATCCTGAGAGGTTCGATTTTCATCTTGTCCCAAAACTGTGAACTGACCCTGAAACGGCGGCCATTTTCAAGCGGCCGCACCTAATAAACGGAGCCCTTTCTTTCCTCCTCAGGAAACGAGGGGAACATTTTCCAGATCGACGAAGAAACAGGAAACATCACAATGACCAAAGCTGCCGACATTATCGGACCCATCACCCTCACCGTCCTGGTGAGAGACATTTGGTGACGTTTGTGACAGAACCTGAACGTATGGGTGGACTGAACCCCGTCTGTGACCTGCAGGCGTCCCAGGTGACCAACAGGGATCAGTTTGCGGTGACGCAGGTGACGATCGAGGTGATGAAGAAGAGCAGGAATCCTCCTCGATTCGAGAAGGAACGGTACGAAGGATTCATCTACAGTAACTCTGTCCCCGAGAGCATGATCCTCAGGGACCGCAGCACCAACCGGCCCTTCAGGGTCCGAGCTCGGGACGAGGACTTCGCCGGAGTGAGTTCCATTCATCACCAGTAGATGGCGGCAGAGTGTGATATGAATCGACAGGGTTTGAAATTCAAACAGGAAGTGACGTGAATATCCGTGCTGTTGATCGACGCTACACGGCTGTGACTGAAAAGTGAACACTAGTGAGCTGGAGTGTACGATAAACAGACTGAGCACTCTGGTGGCTCGTGACTCGCTCTAGTGGTAAGACAGTGGTATTACAGGATGGGTTGAGTGGCACTTTCCAAGCCTTATGTAGTTATTTAGAATATCAGTAATAACTCTAGTCGCTTCTTCCCCCACTGTTTATTTTTGTTGTTGTGTTTTCAGGGGGAAAACAGGAAGTGTTTGCCGAACAAGCAGGAAGTTAAAGCTCGCGCTTTGTGTTTGTGCGTCAGGGTTTGAATCCGGACCTGAAGTACGAGGTTCAGTACAGCAGCTACGTGAACGTGACGACGGACGGTTTCATGATCCTGAAGAGAGTCGTGAAGACCGAGTCCTTCGCGCTTCAGGTGAAACACACATCAGGACAATAAATTCAATCTTTACTTTGAACCAAACGTTGTTTTCTTTTTGTTGTTGTTGTTGTTTTAAAAAAAAAAACCTTCCTGCAGCTCAGAGCGGTGGACGCGGCCACGGGAGAGTTCGGCACCGCCGCCGTTTCAGTCCAAGTCATTCCAGGTCAGAGTGTCCGATTCGTAAAAAACAAAACAAAACAAAAAAACACAGAAAACATCCCTCAATAAAATCCACCGGACTCACAGTTCCTCCGTCTCCTCCGCAGCCGTGGCCATCCCGTCCGACTCCAGCGTCGGCTACCGGCCTGGCGACATGGCGCTGTTGGGCCTGGTGATGGCGGCGCTGCTCGTCCTCTGCCTCATCGTGATCGGCTTCCTGATTTCGCGCCTGATGAAGGGAAACTCCGGCATGGACAAGATCTGTGGGGTCAGTTCCCGTTCATCACATGAGACATTGAAACGGAGTTGACGGCGTCGGACTGAAAATGTGCGCTTCTTTAAAAAAGGTGCAGTGCGTAAGATTTGGTGAGGTCTTGAGGTGAAGTTGCTCACCCGCACCTTTCTGAACGTGCAGGAGAAGCTGTGGTCGACTTCAGTTGTTGTTCAAACTCAAAAGATGTTTAATACGTCCACTTTTACCACTGTGGAAAACATGGCGGCCCCCCGTAGAGAGGACCCTCTCCTCATGTAAATACACAGTAATGGGCTCCTTTAAGGATAATGGGGTGGGGGTGGAGTATAAACATTCAGGTGATTATGAATCCATGTAAATGTCACGTCTGTGATTGTTTTGCGATACGTGCCAAAATACCACACACTGCACCTTTAACTTCAGCATCCACACTGAGGGGCCTCTCTTCCTCCTGCAGTGTCTGGGCCCCTGTCTGAAGTTGGAGCGGCACCGGACCGGACACCGGGACTCCCTCCAGTTCACCAACGACGGCTTCCAGAACGAGGCCGACCCGAGCGGAGCGGAGCGAGCCGCCAGGCGCTGGGGCAACATCATCCCCAGGCGGAGCACCTACCCCCAGGGCCGGGCCCCGCCCCCGGAGAAACGCAGCCGCCACTGCTCCTCCTGCGGCGTCTACACCAACCACGTCCCCAAGGGCAGCCCGACGGCGAGGCCCAGCCGGAGGGGGCGGGGCGACGGCGACGAGTACAGCATGAGGTCCATCCTGGCCAAGCAGAGGAGGAAGGAGGGCCAGAAGGCGGTGTGGTTCAAGGAGAGCGAGGACTCGTCGGACATCGAGGTGGAGATCATCCCCGACACGGTGGGCCGGGTGGAGGAGGAGACGGAGGAGGAGCTGGAGGGAGAGGTGGAGATGGAGGGCGTGGTCCGGGACCCGGCCGCCCCGCTGAGGGGCTCCGAGGACGGGCGGGAGAGCCAGAACAGTGAGGAGCAGGACGGCAGAGATAAAGGGAAGGACGCACAGGAGCAGGAGGGCTGAGGGCAGAGGTTAAAGGTCAAACTGGAGTAAGACTGTTCCCTTCTGGCTCCCTGGGGACGAGAGGAGACGGAGGCCGATCCGAGTTCAGGATGAAGATTCTTCGTCTGTTAGAAACTGTCGGGAAAGAGGATCCAAAAAGGTGCATTTCTACTGTGAGAATCTACAAACGTTGAGATTTTAATATTCAAATCTATTTTATACACAAACACACGCCCACTTAACACATCCACCCGATAACACATACCCGTTTGGAGACACCTAGTGGTGAAATGTCACATTACAAGCAACTGATTTCAGGCAGCAGCGGTTTGTTCGGACCCGCTCACAACAACATGGGGGACATTGAGATGAGGGGTCAGTCCTGAGCAGACCACCAGGGGGCAGGATTCTGCCCCCTTTTGTTTGAAAAACACTGGCGTGGGTCCGTTTCACCAAAAGCCTCTCATCCTTCAGGGTTTCCAAAGCATCAGTTTCGTCGTGATCGATCCTTCCATTGTTTCAGGTCTGTTGAATTTCAGTGAATCTGGACTCAGGATTTCTGGATCCAGATTCACTGAACCAAACCCGAACCTAGCATCATCTACTGAATACTAAAAATAACCTTTTTAAGTAGACTGTAATTTATTGAGCATGTTTCGTAGAATAACTTCAATAGTTAAGTCTTTGGTTAATATATTATTCTGTTTGTTTTTTTGTAAATGTAAGTGATGTGGGGGTTAAACGGTGTGTAAGGGAATAATAAAGGTTTGAAGGATTTGTTGATGTGTAACTCTAACTAAACCTTTAAATCGCAGTAAATCCATTTGTTTAAAAAAAAAAAAACTTTATTGAGGCCAATCACATTAAAATACATCACACACTCAGTAGTAGACAACTTTATCCTAAAATCCAAGTTAAATGTTTTTCAAAACGAATCCCTGATTCAAAAAAAAAAAGAGAGAGAAAGAAAGAAAACGGAGTTTTACAGTTTACCAAACAGTACCGATACAATCAGCTGATCCCCGATCACATCATCGCACGTCACCCGTCGTCTCTTCAACTCGTTTCACGCACACGCGGCTGGAAATCAGTGCATCCGGATTCTACACAAAACCTATCGCTAAAAACGGTCTTGATCGCAAAGCAACAGAAAAACGTGTGCAAGTTTAGATATTTTCTGCTTTTACTCTCCAACGCGTGGCCTCTCTTACTTGGCCTTGGCAAAGCCCACTCTGTTGTTGTCCCTGTCGAACACGGTGTAGTACTGGCCGATGAACACGTCTCCCAGGATCCACAGGGGCCCGGCGGGGGCCGGGATGTCCAGACCCATGAAGCCACTCAGACAAATGGTTTTCCCAGCCTGAGTTTCCTGGAGGACAGACACAGAGAGATGGTACAACAATCAGACTCGCTTTAAAGTAGCCATGTGTAGTTATCTTTGCCGTGAAACACACTTAGGAACTTGCTAACAATGTAGAATTATAGTGTTTAGTGGAAGGGGTCTCAAAATGCTGGTGTAGTACCACTTTCTCCCACTAGTAGGACTCATGAGTCACTATGGTGCTCTCTGAAAACACCGCCTGAGGTTCACTCGCCTCTCAGCCACCGTTATGTGGAGAATATCACCATCACAGACGTTTACGTGAGTACTTGTGTGACTTTCAAAGTAAAAGCCTCAAGTTACATTTCCATTTGTATTCAAGCTTTTACTGTCCTCACAGGACAGGAAGTCAGTTAGCTTTATACCGTGCCATGTCCTTAGATCTGCCGATTGACAAGTTAGCTGCGTTTGTTGAGAGGAAATGCATCCGTGCACTATACTGCCATCTGCTGCCATCATGACAAAACTACAAATAGCCCTAAAACTGAAGCACTTTTAAACTCAGAGTTCAGAATTGTGACTGAAGCGCAGAGAAGAAAACAGGCAGCAACATGAATCAAACATC
>JAFBJT010109682.1:0-14961 GCA_016785325.1 Chascanopsetta lugubris
AGGGGAAATATGATGATTCATTCAGCCGACAATGCGAGAAAATCTCAAATTACGTTCAGCTCAGTACGAGGGGTTTCTGCAAGTTAAATAAACCACAGCAGGACGAAGAAAAAGCGGTGCGCGTGAAAAGCATTTGCATCCATCGGCTTTATTTTGCACACAACGTTTCGGGAACGTCCATTTGAGTGACACCTGGGCTGAGCTGAGCTGTCACTCTCTCTGCGGATGCTGCGACAGCACCATGGGCCCGCCCCCAACTCTACCTGCGCTCCGCCTCTTGGCAACATTTCTGGATGAACCAGGAACGAGGAGGTTTTCTTCAGGCGAGTGAAGCGCCCACGACGAGCCTCATGAGCACTCCGCACAAACAAGGTCGGGGACACCACGGACGCTCCGTCCATCGTTACGTGTAGCCCATGAGAAAAATGCATGCTGGGTAAAATTGCTCTGGCTGGGGGTGGTCGTCAGAAGTCGCCCCATGCAGGAGACGACCGGATGGCCAGATACATGACAACGTGACAACCCAACTCTGAAACCGAGGCAGACTCTGACGTTATATAACCAGGCGATATCAGTGATGGATCACACAGTCAGCTTTTCTTCCAAGCAATGGGACTTTCTCTTAAACTTTTAACGCCGGAGCATCCGGATTTGCAGGAGTATTTTTTTTTCATTCAGGTCGCAGCACCGACACAAGATTTAGAGACTCCCCCAACAAATATTAAACTGTCACGTTAGCACCAGGACCAGACAATAAACTATCTGAACTTGGAAGCCGAATGTGTTGCACGTTCCCTGGGGTGGAAAAGTCCACTGATTGTGTACTTTACAGTCGTTACAGTCATTACGCCTCTGCAGCCCTTTACCCCGACTCCCCACCCTTGAGATGGACTGTGAATACTGTAGTAGTCTGTCCGCCTGTGGCCTTGAACCAACTACCTGCTACCGCTCGACAAGATTTATCACCCTCTACTGTCTTTGCCTCCCTCCCCCTCCCCCTCCCCCTGCTCCCCCCCACTTATTGGTATTCTTCCCCTCTGCACCTCTCCTTTTCTTAATCTCAGGATTTTACATCTTCTATTTGTCTTTTTTTTTCTATTTCCCTCCCTCGNTTTTTTTTTGCTCTTCCCCGCCCTCGCCCCCCGCCCGCCCCCCCCCCGCTTCTCCCCCACTCCCCCTAATCCCTCTCTTCTCTCCTCTCCCCTCGTCTCTTCGCTCGTGACCTTTCCTAACAATCTGTCTCACAGGCCATCTGGCTAATTAAATGGAGACCTCACTCTGTGCTCACTCCCTTTCTCTTAAGTCTCTCTCTTGCCCACAGAACCTGCACAATCTCGCCACGTTAAGCTAATTACCTTCCTATCAGTAATTACGCCGCTGCCTTTTTGCCGACGGATACTTTAATAGAGCCAAACTCTTTTCTGTCTTTCTCTCCCCCGGAAGAGAGGACGATGACTCTTGTACCGCAGGGACTCGATCATCGGGCGACGCATCGTCACACGGATCATAAATGCGATGTCCTCAAGAGGATGTTGGGTCTTGACCACGATGTTGAGATGTGTGCGTTTAATACGATTAAACAGACTGTATGCGAGCACTCCACTCCCACCATCCTGTCTCAGCGTCTCTCATTACCTCTTCCCCCCATTGTTCCCTTCTTCCTGCCAGTCTGCTGGAAGCGAGATGTTTGTGGTTCGGCCGCCTTTGATGAGTTTTTCTGAGGCTGAACATTGGAAAACATCGAGAGAGAGAGAGAGAGGGGGAGAGAGAGAGAGAGAGAGAGAGAGAGAGAGAGAGATGAGAATGTCAGAGTACGCTATTTTTGTTTTGCGCTGAGCTCTTACAGAGTCATCATCTGCTGTCTCGCCATCTGTTCCTCTGTCCGCACCAGTGGGTTCTAAACTCTTTCTTAAGAGGACCCACATTTTTAAAAAGCTTCTTTCATCCACTCGGGGCCAAATGTTTTTTTATTTTTTTAATGGGGAGGGTGGAGGGGGAGGGGGCTCTGACAAACTCTCAACCGCCAAAGCTGCTGCCTGGTTTCACAGGAATTGACCCAAAGAATTTTTTCACCCTCACATCACACGTTTGCCCAACCCTACTCATTTATGAATCCATAATGAGCTGCAGACCAGAGGACCAGCTCCTCGCTTTGAACAGTGGGGGATTTGACCATGCAACACTGCCCCCTGCTGGCTCCATCACTGTCATTCCCTCCTCTATATATATATATATATATATATATGTGCTTACATGTCAAAACTGTAGCATCCTCGGACACTTGGAACAGAAGTGTGTTTGCGTATGCACTCCAATGCATGAATGCATGCACGCACGCACACACACACACACACACACACACACACACACACACACACACACACACACACACTCACACGGTGTATAGAGCAGTGAAGTGGGCAGCTTCCCATGATTTAATATAGAACTTGACCAGTCTGGCTTTGAGATGGCTTCACTCACTAAATCTCTTTCATTTTCTTCCATGTTTATTCAGCACTTCGCCGCAATCCATCCTGACCTGTTTCCTGCTACTTGCCTATTAAAATACCTCTTAATTATAGAACACTCTGTTTAATTAACTTGATGGATACACCCAATCTGATCCCATAGGGAAGGAGCGTGTGCAACAGACAGAGAAAATGAGAGTCTCGCTACTTTTTTTTCTTTTTTCTCTTCTTCACTTGAGAATGAGAGAACTTTATGTATCAATTCAACAGCCCTGCATAGATACACCTCGTGAGTTTAGTTGACAGCATTGCGTGCGTGTTTATCGCTAATGTTGTCATTCTGAAGGAAGTGAATCCTAAACATGTTCTGTTGTTCTTTCTCATGTAGTAGGAAGACGCAAAGGAAACAAGAGGAGCAGATCGATGATGGGACGGCTTCCCCTGCAATCAAACCTGCTCTGAATGAGGTGAGGAAAAATACTTAATAATATAATACTTCAATTATCCGGTGTGTCCGGGTGTGAGGAGGTCGGCTAACTGGGTCTAGATTCATGGATAAACCGGTTCAATTTGAGTATTCAAAGGTCAAAGGTCGGAGTCAAAGTGGCCTCAAAAACACGTTTCCACAGTTTTGAACACATCTTATCTTGCATATGAAATATAAAATCTTGCTTCTCGCACTCAATGCAATCATTGGTAAAGGTGAAAGGTCATGGAACTACAGGGTCGTACTTGATATTAGAAGAATGATATTATGTTGTAACTGAGGACGTTCCAGCCACATCTGCATTTATGAAAGTACGATTCTTTTCATCAGTGGATTGAGAAATGAATTCTGATTGAATTCTGTGCCCAATCTACAATTTAGAAAAAAAAAACGTTTTGTGTGTTTCATGCTCATCGCATTCATCACATTCACTAACGAGCGTTGACGTCACCCCTGCAGGTGTTCGACGTGCTGCCTCTGCACGGCCTCCTGCAGCCTGGATTCCAGCAGGCCGTGAAAGTCTCTTTCTACGCCCACCAGCACGTCAGCAGGGAGGCTGTGGCCCTGTGCTTCGTGGAGGAGGGGCCCACATATGAAATCAAAGTCAGAGGAGAGGCATCGGTGATCAGATACAACCTTGACTCCTCCAAGATCAACTTAGGCAAACAGGTACAGTCCGTACGTCCCACACACGATGTTCCCTCACCCTGAGCTCACTGCCTCTTTGTCCTCTGTCCTCCAGTTCTTCCTTCTTCCATCTGTTCGCTCACTGGAGTGTAACACATGAGAACTGTATTCATTTGATTTGTTTGTTTTTTTTTCTTTTCTTTGCAAATCCAGAGGGAACGATGCATTCTGCCGTTTCCAAATTGTCCGGCCTGAGGACAGTGTAACAGATTTGTACGCCTTTTTGTTTTGACCAATAATACAGTTTTGCTGTTGTTGTTTTTTTTTTTTAATATCACAAAATCAAACAAGCTGCAGGAGAAATGCCTGCATGTTATTTGGATTCACATTTAAAGCCCCCGTCGAGTTTGGCATTGGATTTTTTCATTACCCCGTTTCTAAGCTTAAAAAAGACAGATGAGACAAATCAGGTTCACTTTGAATGTGACTGTGCAGCTTTGTGTTCACAGTTTGATCGTCGGCACCTCCCTCTTCAAATATGCAGAACCTCCAGACCAGTTATCATTGATATTCAAAACAAGGGCATATTGATTTTTTATTTGTTGAAAGGAGCAATTCAGCAGAAGAATTCTATGACCTTCCTGTCTGTTCAGCACTACAACCCCCCCCCCCCCCCCCCCCCCCCCCCCCCCCCACCAAAAAAAAAACAAAAAACCCCCCCATCGCATCCCCCCAACCCCCTCTGCAGCTTTCCTTTGACTCCTGCTTTCTCCTTCTCTTGTTCTCCGATACCCTGAAACACACACACACACACACACAATGCACGCACACACAATGCACGCACACACAATGTACACACACACACCATCTCTTCTCTCCCTCTCTTAGTCTGTCTCTCATATTGTCAAAGTAATTTGAAATATTACAATATAAGGTTATAACTGTCAAGAATCTCTCAAGGACTTTCCATTCATCTAGATTTTATTTGTTGTATTTAGACTCACATTAGACTCGATTTTGATGTATCCATTAAGTTTTCATTCATGATACAAACTTAAAACACATTTCTGCTCATAGAAATTGAAATGATTTCCACAAAATCTTTTCCACTAGAAATATGAATTCCTAATATTTTAAGTTGTCTGTCCTTGTGCCTGTGGTCTCCTTTCCTTTTTTCCTCTTTTATTTTTGGGCCCCAAGATGCATTTTGTGAAACCTGTTTTTTCACCTTTTGCGACCTGAAGCGTCAATAATCCCACTCTAACGTCTCTCTTTGGTCCAGCTGTTCGATCATGTGGGGGAGGCTGAGCTGACTCTCAGGAATACTGGCAAAGTGGGCTTCAGATTCAGAATTATAAACCCACTGTCGGAGGAGGGGGATGAAGAGGAGAAGATAGATGAGGCAATTACAAAGGTGGTAAAGAGACGAGCCCCTGTAAGAGGCGATGAGGAAGATGAGGCGCTGCAGAAGAGGATCATGCCTGGTCAACCTCTGGTCATCCCTGCTTTGGTAAATCTTAAATCCATAAAATATGCATGGAATTTGATTTACCCGTTTGTTTCATATATATGTGTGTGTGTGTGTGTGTGTGTGTGTGCGCGTGTGTGTGCGTGTGTGTCAGGGTTACCTTGAGGGCGGTTCGGTGCAGCGCCTGCGTGTGCTCTACCTCCCCGCCGTCCCTGAGGTTTTTGAGAAGCATCTCCAGTTGCGTGTGGCGTTCCTTCCACCTCAGGACATCACTGTGTCAGGAGAGGGCGTGTTTCCAAGGATCAGCTTGAACTTACCTCGAAACCTGAGTATGTGCAGACTGGGTACACACACACACACACACACACACACACACACACACACACACACACACATTTCATTGACCACTCACTTCCACTAGCCAAAATGATTTAAATTTACATTTATATTCTCTAAGTCAATCTGCAACAACACATGTATTCTATTTATTGATCTGTTTGCCAAAATGCAATTTTAATGGTAGGTTAATGTAGAACAAGAGTTCCCCTTTATGCGTGGGAATGGACGAATGGCCGTAAACAGAAGGTACTTACCCCACAGTCTAATAGGTTATTGATTCCCATAAAGAAATGGTCAGAAAACAGAGTCGTCATTCCTCTCTCACTGGATTCAGCCCCAGGTGATGTGGCTAATTCATCTTTGATAGTTCTGCCTTCTGCTCTATTGATGGCATGAAGTCCGAATATTGCAAATTGACAACTCTCATCAAATAATCACATCTCCATATTTCTAAATGTGAAGGCCCATCTACTGCATGTTAAAAAAAAGGATGGATGTTTAAGCTCCATAAGTGAACTCACATTTCCTGGAAACTTAAAGGACCCTTTTGGTTTTTAGCCAGGGTCGAATAAATAATGTATTTGCAAACTCAAACCAAAATGAATGACTGATTTGGCTATTGACTATTTTGACAAATACGTTGTCTTTTTTTTTTTGTGTCCGTGTTCGATACAATGAGAGGAGCTGTACTGCAGCCAGCCACAAGAGGGCAACCCAGACACTGTAAGGGTGGCTGCCATGTGGTCCATCCATAGTAGCAGCCGCTCTTCTTACAGTGTGATTCTCTTGCAGGTGACAGATACAGTGATGGACGGCAAATGGCCAGAGCGACTGCTGAGGGAAAAGAAGCTCCTGCAGAAAAATCAAAAGAGGTCAGATACACGTCCAACAAGTGACTAAAGTATATCAGTGTAGAAGTATATCAGTTTTGGACAGTGACACCGCATCCCCACTTTTGGTAACAAGCAGTAGTTGCAGGTCTTACTTGGTCTTCTGCTCAAGTAGCCAATTTTATGTTTGACACCCCTGCAGAAAATGATGAATTCTGAGAAGTCCTGGTTTTTAAAGCGCTGTTATTCATTGCCGCTTTATATCATGTCGCTGTGGTCGTTAGAAAATTGCCGACTGCGGATGTTGACGTTCAGCTCTGCTCAGTTTCAAGTGTCCGTGTTGCTTTGTGACTGTCTCCCTCTCCTTTTATCTCCCAGCACCTTCAGTCTGAAAAGGTTTCCATGGAGATCGAGCGAACGCTGGTCAAAGAGAACGCTCTCTCTGTGGCTGCTGGCTTTCCGGAGCGCAGAGACCGCAAACTTTCCTTCAAAGCGTGGTACAAAGTTTCCAAGTAAGCATAAGCAGGCATTCTCACACACACACACACACACACACACACTGTTTTAACAGATGGTTCCTTGAGTGGACTGAAGTGTGAGCAGAGTGAAGCTGTGCTTTGGGATTTAAAGTCTATCTGACCGTGAATGTTTTATTTGTGGGATGTCATGGTGTGTACTGACTCTTAACTCACACTGTATGATTGGTTGTCATCTGTCATGTCATGTCATGTCATGGAGAGGATGAATACAAAGGGTTACCGTATTTGCGTGGTATTGTCATGTCATTGTCAACCACTTATCCAGAAGTCGGGTTTGCTGTGTAGTTCTACCACATCAGTGTCTGGGCCAGTGACACTGCTGCGGGGTCCGAGCAGGATTCGATCCAGTGACCTTTGCTTGCGATGGCAACTGCTCGAACCACTGAACCACCGCAGCCCCTTATTTATTTGGTAATGAAAGGAATGAAAACATCTCTATCTCTCTCCTCCAGGTTTCTGCTGCCCGAGTATGTTCTGGATTTCGGTCACGTCATTCCCGGGAGGGACGTCAGTCAAACGGTGAAAGTCACCAACATTGGCTCTGTGCCTGTGTCTTTCCAGGCCAATCACAAACCTCTCGCTGACACAGGTGACACAACATGCGACTCTTTGTCTTCTCTTTGCCGTTCATTGTGAGTCCTTGATGTCTAAAGATCCCCTTGTTGTTTATAAATACTTGGGTTCTGCTGAGTACAAATCATCTGAGTACTATTTTCTTTTTTTATTATCCAGCTCTAGTTTGTTTTTAATTACAGAACATAAATAAAAAAATAAAAAAAGACCACTTGTGACAATGTTGTTCTTTCCTCCAAAGGTTTCAGCGTGGACTTGGAGAGAGAGAGGAATTTGCCCTGTGGCAGATCTCAGACCTTCGTGGTTGCATTGAAAGCTCATCTGGAGCAGGGGAGCATCAGCGTCGTCATGCCAATGCAGGTGCGGTCAATCAATCATGTCCGCCAGCACCGTCAGTATTGCCAATTCGGCGTCAATCTCTTATTGGCATCGCTGTAACTTGGCACGGCTATCGCGGGTTTCGCAGGTCACGGGTGGTCCGACGGTGCAGTTGCGGCTGTGCGCGATGGTGACAGTGCCGGCGATCTCCGTCTCCACGGATACACTGACGTTTGATTGTATACAGTGCGGCATGTGTCAGGTAACCCAGAATCCGAAAAATGTCATGATGGTACAATATGAAGTTGCATGCGCGTCCATGCAGGACTCTTATCGTGTCAATGTGATCATGTAAAAGCTCTTATGAACAGCAGGGGAGTTGATCAAAGCAGTGCCATTTAGACAGTGTAATTACTGATTGAGTGCCTGGCATACTAATAAGGATCATTAATGAGACCAGCGTGCCGCCTGCTGCGGTGACATCGTGTGAGCTTGCACACAGTTAATTACTTACAAGAATCTTTCCAGCAATGGTCACGCACAGTTAGAGCCGGGACTCAGCGGTGGATATGAATCTGATGGTCGAGAACTATAATCGGTGACTTCATGCAGAAGTATAGCGAAATCCTTTGCGTTGTTTTCTTTGAAACAAATGAGACAGAAATGATTCCGAATCTCTCGCCTGAATTTCTTGTTTTGCAATTTTCAGATGAGGACAATACAGCTGGTGAATCTTGAGTCCGTGCCCTGTCACTGGGAAATGGAAGAGTATGTGAAACCTGCCCCGGAGGTACGATAATGATGTTATCTGTTTTGTTAGTATTGAATTCCTTTGCACAGAACAGGAAATATACACGTAGAAGTCAATATATAATACAAGGACAGTGATTCTCAGTATGTCTTTATTTAGCCCTGACAACTACCTTTTGCTAGAATCACGCCAAATTCATACATCGCATTCAATCTCTGAACATTTCGCACAAAATGGCAATTACTCTCTGTCCTAGATTGGTCCTGTATAATTCATTTTGAGACACACATGCAGCACGATGACTCCCACTTACCTCTTGCTCTTGTTTTCGCCCAGATCGACAAGTTTGTTCCCCTTCACCTGCACAAGAAAGTCTTACAAATGCAGAGACCACCTCCGGTCGTGTTTGAGGTGATTCCTAAAACCGGCGTGCTGAACTTGGGCGAACGGGTCAACGTCCATGTGAAGTTCAGCCCGATTGCAGGGGTGAGGAGAGGAGCTGGTATTTAGAGTTTCGCAGTTCCGTCAGCGCCTCGATAGAACCACAAAACTGTCTTTGCCTTTGCAGGAAACCTACAACCGGCAGATCGTGGTGAATGTGATCGACAGCACCGAGAGAGTTTTCATCACCGCTCAGGGGGAAGGTGAGGAACCCGAGCTGGAGTTCTGTCCGCAGGAGGTGGAGCTGGGGCCGTGCCTGCCTGCCAGCACTGACATCGAGGCTGAGGTCATGGTCAGAAACCCCTGCTCCTTCCCCATTGAGTTCTACTCACTGGAGTTTGACACACAATACCTGGAGGAGGAAAATGTAAGCCACGGAGAAACGACGGCACTGTGTGATTCTGTGTCTTCTCCCTTCCTGACGTCTCACTCTCCTCTCCTGCCCTCTCTCGCATCATCTTGTGCAGATCTTGCGTCAGATGCACGGCTATGATGAGAACAACAGACTGCTGCTGCCCCCCAGAGTCCCCGGAGAGAGTCTTCTGGCAGATCTGTTCGACAAGGCCAAGGAACAATCCTCCCACCACAAAGAGAACGGTAGCTTTAGGGACTTGTTGGCCCTTGTGTTCATTCTACCTGTTGAAATGACGCACTTAAAGGTGCAGTGTGCAAGATCTGGTGACACCTAGAGGTGAAGTTGCGTGTTGCATCCATCACCTCCCCCTCACCCGTCTGAGCATGAAGGGGAACCTGCGGTCGACCTCAGTTGTGGTTAAAACTCATAAGATGTGTCGCACGTCCACTCAGGGCAACTGCACCAACATGGCGGCCCCCATGAAGAGGCCCCGCCCCATTAATAGGCTCATTAAAAAACATAATGGGGGAAAACATACATTTACGTGATTATGAATTTTTTGAAAATGTCAGAGTGCAATTGTTTTGTAATATCCATGTGGACATACCTGAAGGCAATTCTGTATCCACACACATTTTCAGTATGTGTCATTGACGCTCGTGCTTTGCTCTCGCTTCAGCGTCGGAGTCAACTACAAGCACAAACAGGGAGACGGATGGACAGATGGACTTGGACAGACCGATAGACGCGGCCGCCATTTCCAAATCAGTCGCCCGCCTCATGCAACTTAACTCCTCGGCCGCCGGGGCGGCCGGACGCTGCAACAAAGGCATCGCGGTCATTGTGTACGGAGCTCCGCATACAGGTGAGAGGGGCTTTCGTCAGTTCACGGAATATCTAGCGTCAGCGTGTCAGACTGTCTGTTCGCCCTGTCCCTCCAGATGAGATCGGCACGGCGACCACTCTGGCTCGGTTCTATGGCGCTGCCTGTCTCAACGTCGATATGGTCATCACAGAGATGCTGTTACATGGCTCGTCACCTGTCAGTCTGACGGCGAGGACGTACTATGACGCTGCTGCTGCTGACTATTCTAAGAAGCAGGCTGGTAAGTAAGTAATGGACTGTGTACATACAGCGTTGCAGTAGTCTTGAAGAGACTAGACAGTATATTCATGTAGTATATAAAATAGATGTTTTATACGTAGACCCAATCTATCAATATTCTAGGTTGTTCTTTTAAAAGTGCACCGTTTGACCTCATAATCAAATATTACAAAAATGTGAAAAGTTGAAACGTTTTCATATTTGAAATGAGTCAGACATTTTTGTCTTTTGTGCTGATCTATATATTCAGAACAATATTCTCTATATGTACAATATGCAAGTGATCGGCACTTTCAATATATTGTAAAATATCCAAAGGTATTTGATATAATATTTTCAAAGTCTTCGATGTATAGTGTGCACTCTTTATATTTTGCAATATATTCTTGAAGAAGAAACTATTGACATGTATATACCCCTTTCAATATATGAATTAATTCATTTATTCTAAACCTATAGTAAACCTTTGAATGGACTCCATCTGTCCTCCATCTGCAATGACACACACATTCAAGCATCTATTTCAAAGACAGGCCACTTATTATGCTCTTATTTGAATATTCATGTGCAAACCTATGATGGTTTTCAAACACTCAACCTGGTCTCAAATGATCTAGCTATGAATATCAATGCTTTTCTTCCCATACATTTGAATGGTGATGATATTGAAATGTCTGGCCACTGTGAAATGTTCTATACTGTTCCATCTCTGATCTCATTCCTCTAGCGCAAGAAAAAGGCAACACACGCCAAACAGAATGTAACGAAGCCTCAGATACAGTGTCATCTTCCAGTCTGAGTGGTGCCCTCAGACCCGGGGAGGAGAGCGTCAGTAGCGCTAGCAGCGAGCTGACTGAGGATTCTGAGAAACCATACGATCTCCTCTGCCTGGTACGTATTATTTTATCTTAACATATTTCCTACATATTTTCTCCATTGAGTCAAAAGTGAAAGATAATCCGACCTATTCCTTTGTTGTGATTTTGCTTCAGGGAGGAGATGAAACCACGCTCAGGGGTGTCTTACCTGATCATCTGCTGGTTGAGATCTTGGAGGAGAGATTTCAGGTGAGACACCGTCTCACTCGAGGCGGCCATGACAGTTTGTACCTTAGACTCTATATGAGGATGCACGTGGCATCGACAGGTCGCCCATGGGTTTCCGCGGAGTGCTGTTGAGGCTCGTAGTGGGAGGTTCACTCGCATGTCAGTGTCAGGGCCAGTGACACTGCAGCAGGGTCCAGGTGGGACTCGAACCAGTAACCTTTGCTCCCAAAAGGCGACCGCTCTAACCACTGAGCCACTGCCACCCCCGTACATTTGAAGTAGTTGTTGTTAATAAGTCATCATGCTTTGATGTATGTGGCCCCTTAACTAAAAACGGGTTTGACACCCGTGGTCTTTATTTGTATGACGTTTAAGCTGAAACGTTTTACTTACTCAATTTGTTCTTTTTTCTGTGACCACAGCTCAGAGACTGTTTCCGCGGCATCATCATCGACAGCCTGACATCCGTGTACACTCGATCTGCATCCAACACGCTGCAGGTCGTCCTCAAGGCCCTGAACAACCGCAAACGCATCTTTGTCATCAACTTGCTCGACTCCTTCGCTGCCAAGAAGGCCCGGGAATCGGCCGAGAAACAAGCGAAAGGTAAACAACTCTGGCACCACATATTTGTACGCAAAGCGATGTCATGCGATATCAGTCGGGCTGATGAGGCCGTTTGTGGCTCCGTTTTGTGCCGATGCTTCAGAGGCTCGGCAGAAGTTGGAAATAGACAAGAAGGAGACGTGGTTGCAGGAGCTGGATGAGGAGATGTATGAGGCTCTGCCAGAGAAGCAGAAGAAGTATGTCGACCAGCTGCACAAAGATAGACTCCAGCAGAGGAAACGCAGGTACTGGAGGAGTGCAACGTCGTCGGGCCGGGACAAACTGTAGCGTGACAGAATGCACTGTGTTTCACTTTAATTGGACCGCGCCCCTGTGTTTGCGTGTCTGTGTATAAGGGAGCTTGAGCGACAGCAGCGAGAGCAGGAGGCCAAGAGGCAGGAGGAGGAGAGCAAGAGGCTGAGAGATGAGGAGATAAAGAAGAAGGTGAAAAAGAGTGGAAAGAGAGACAGTAAAGAAATGCCCAAAAGGAAGAACTCCATTGACGGCAAGAACGTAAGGACTTAGAAGAAAATACATGAGATCTCTGATCATGCTCAGTCACTTATTATTGATTCTGTTTCCTCTACAGTCCACAGACGTGCAAAAACAGAAAACCGCCAACAACTCAAACGATTCACTGACGGAAGGAAAAGACACACGCAAAGGTAAAAGTGACAGTGAATGAGACATTTTCTTTTCATTCTTGATTCTCAAAAAAAAAAAAAACGGTGAGAAAATGCTGAATCATGCTGAGTGAGTTTCAATGTTTGTATCTTCAGGGCAACGAAACAGTAAAACATCGGATGACTTACAAAAGCAGGAAGAAGAAGCCAAAGCCAACTCTCCTCCAGCTGCACAAAAGGTTGAGAAAGAAGACATATAGGTTTATACCTCTGAGAGAAGAACTCAGAATATGTAAAATCACTTTTGAACGTACGCACTGTTTAATGAATGCATTGTTTTTGTAAAGTTCTACAAGGCAGAATGAGATGATGCTCTCCGTGCTCCATTTGCATCATGTGAGGATAGACAAGGATCATGTCCACTCTGTGTGCCACATACTAAGTGATATATGTGTACACACACTAAGTCACATCAGTGCAACATTTTGCTGAATTATTAAAGGTATGAGTGGAAAAATGAAAAGGAGCCGAAAGAGCGGAGCCAAATGATCCGGCTCACTCAAAAGAAGCGCAACTCCCGTTATTTATAGTGGCTCTCCAGCTCTGCAGGTTTCTGTCATTTGCTCCTACCAAAAGTCAATGACCTTTCCATTTGATGAGTTAAACAGATTTTGGGTCAAAACCTTGATTGTCATTTACACTGAAAAAGAGAAAAAACACCACAGATAAACCTACAGCTGGACTCTGATCCACTCCCCTCACCCCCCCCTCTCTCTCTGCTGGCCTCGACAGCCTGTAATAGGAAAGCTGCAGGCTCGGTTCATCGCGTACGAGTCGAGCAAAGTGCAGGTGGAGCACATCCTGCAGAACTGGGACCGCACTCAGGGGCAGCTGATCGTCCCGCTTCCCAAAGACGAGACTTCGGGGTCAGAGGAACAGGTTTGTTCGGTGATTCTGATAATACCAACAACACGTACCCACAGGCTTTCGCTATTGCTGTGGTCAATGTCATATACTTTCAATAGCACAGGAGGACACCTCTGAACGTCTCTCACGAAACCCCTCACATTGCTCACTTGCATGTTTTTTTTTAGATGTCTTGCCACCACTGAATCACTATCAGTCTGATCAATGAATTTTTTTTTTTTTTTGTGCACAGCGGGCAGCTCTTGCTGACGCGGCCAAGGAAGGAGAGCAGGATCATCCACAGGATTTCATCCCTCACTTTGTGCTGAACGTGAAAGAGAAAGAGCACGAGAGTGTCGCCAAGCTGCTCCAAAACAGCAGCCTGCCTCCCGTGGAAGAGGTCGGCTTCATGCTTTCATGTTGTTGTTTTTTTATCTCAACATTTTTGCTGCACTTATTGTCTGTCTATAATCTGTTATTCTTGTCTGCTGTGCTCGTAGGTGTTGGATGATCTGGGGTTGGGACCCAGCGGCCCGCCCATCCCTCCTCCCATCACCCTCTCTGTCGCGTATTTCCCCAAAAAGAGAGAGCAGCTAAGTGCTCATCTCAACTCCGACTACTTCACTTTCCTAAATCCTCTGGAGCCGGAAAGAGACGGCGAGGAGAAGACAGAGGAGGATGAAAAGGTAAGATCAACAAAACACGTCACACCCATGGAGCAAGGGGAACCTTTTTTTCAGAGTGCAAACTGATTTCCAACATTTCATTTCCTTCGCATCCTTTTGCGCAATAAAGGACGACGGTGGGTGTAAAAGTCGCCCGAAGAAGGACTGTGCTTTAGCAAAGGATAAGAAACGCAGAGATCTGCACCGGACTAAAGGCCGAATGGGAGTCAGGAACAAAACCACAGCAAACGACCAAGACATGGACCCTCACCAGGAGAAGCTTGACTTAAAACGCAGCCAGAGGTGAAGGAATAGATTCACACGGGACACAATACACGTGGACACAACGGCCCCTTATTTCAAAAAGCTGTGTTTTTTGTGTGCAGGCTGACATCATTCCGCTGGGTGGTCCCGGCCCACGGTGAGGTTCTTCTCAGGATCCAGTTTTACTCCGAGTCTTTGGGGGAGTTCCAGCAGACCTTCAACTTTGAGCTGATGGGGAAACAGAAGCGCTATCGACTGGTCTGCTACGGGATCAACACCTACCCCTCCATCTGTAGCAGTTACTTGTCAGTACTCATGCTTGCACTACACCCAATGACCTTTTCCATCGTAAGAAACACTGACATGACTGTCACTGCAAGAGTGAAGAGAGCAGGGCTCTAAAATGTCGTGTGGTTTCCCGCAGGACTGTGTTTGAGTCCAGCGAAAAGATTGTAGAGGCGGTGGACGGTCTCCAAAAGACATACGTCATCAAACCTGGATATTTCGAGTTCGGGCCCCTGCTTTGTGGCAAGTCCAGAGACAGGTGAGG
>JAFBJT010109683.1:0-32500 GCA_016785325.1 Chascanopsetta lugubris
TTAACACTGTCTCTCTCTGCTTGTCTTAACATTGCATCTGACATATGAGTTGTTCCACGCTGCTGAACCACGAGCCCTCACATGTTTATTTATGTTTTATTTATTTATTTATTTATTTTTACAAAAGGGCATTGTCATATTTGTTAGCCTTAAACACGTCGACATGTAAAAATAAATAAATGGATAAACAGGCCCTGCTCAGCGCTGCTTATCATATTTAATCGACATGAATACACAATGGTGGAATCAGGTATTCAAATGATTTCTACGGGCTTTGTTTGACTCTTCATGTGAATTCATAAGCGTCGCTTAATATGCAACCTCACTTCATTAGAGGAACATTTATGAAAATGATGTATTATTTATTGCAATCTGCAAGAAACGCAAACGCGGGCCTATTATTAACACTTGAACTGCATGTGCACGGACGCTCTCGTGAGCCGAGGCGACGTCTCCTCCTGCAAAGTTGCGGCGACTTCTGCAGCGCGGGACGGTTAGCGTTAGCTCGGGGCTGATGCGTGTGCACCGGGGTAATGTGGGTCTGATTATAGGGCAGGAAATAGTCTGAATATAGTGAAGGAACACATGGTAGTTTGAAGCAGCGCTGCTCCACTGGTCAGGAACCCAACATCGCTCCTGAGTGACGGGCCGCGACCCAAATCAAGAAGAATTCTATGGAAATGGATTATCATTTGAAAAGTTGGCGCAGTTGGAGCCAGAGATATACAGAGTATACGTTTTATGATAACAACCAAAAAAAACCCAAAACAGTAGGTCGCCACCTACTGTTTAGGAGTATGTATGCATAAACAAAAATCCTCTTCAAAATAAAAGCCCAGAATTTTCTTTCCCAGCGAGGCCTGCGACCCACTGAAAGTGGATCTTTGGGGGTTGCGACCCACCAATTAGATACAAGCATTGGAATGAAATCTTAATTTTGCATCATCGTGGAAACAGCATTGAATTACGTGCACGTTAGCATGACACAGCAGTTCACATGTGAATAAGACAGTGAAAACACTCTACCTGCAGCTCCCCTTTAAAATCCGGCTTCCTCTTCAGTCCTCCTCCTCCTTCGTCTTCTCCTTCTTTTCCGTTTACATCCTTCCACATGTCTGTGTCCCCGTCCCGTCGCCGCTCCTTTGCTTTTTATACCATTTGCAAAAATTATACCTCTGACCCCGAGTAGTGCTGACATTCTTTGAAAGTACAATTCTGTGTGAGTGTGTGTGTGTGTGTGTGTGTGTGTGTGTGTGTTTGTGTGTGAGTGGTGTTTAGTTTTGCAATGGTAAAAGTTAATTGAAGTATAATGATGATATCCCCGGAATGGAGAGCGAATAAGTGAATAATGTATCTCCATGCAGATGATAAATGAATATGGTCATGTATTCATTTATTAATTTATACATCTGAATTGTGATGTGGCTCCATTTTATAGGTTTGACTTTAGACATATGTCTTTTTGGTTTGTTATCTGATTCCCGAAATTGATTTGTTTGATATTTCAGTCAGTGCATCGTGTACGATTTTTTTTTTTTGGTCACTTGTACTGGTAGAAAAACTGTTACAACACAATGACATGCTGACATGTTTTTGAATTTATAATCACCTCTTTTTCCCATGACCCTTAAATGAGCCCATTAATGTATATTTACATGAGGAGCGGCTCCTCTCCACGGGGGCCGCCATGTTTTTACAGTAAACCAGAGTGGACACATTCAACACCATAGGTTCTCCTGCACCCTCGGTAGAGAAAGGCTGAGGTGATAGATACAACAGGAAACCGTACAATTAGCAAATCTTACACACTGTACCTTTACATTTCCTTTTTACCCTCCACTTCCACTTTGTCCATCGTGTTTACCTATTTGTTTACCTTACATATACACATAAATACATATATATATATATATATTTATTTATCACTGAATATCCTGCTTTTCTCTCTCAATCACATCCATGAAAGGAGAAAAGCAGCTTCCCGATAAACAAAGTTAAGCAAAGTTTTTCAAAGTAAAAGACAGAAAAAAAGAGAAGAAAAGGGGAAATGCCAGCTGCAGAGACGCTGCGGAGCTGCAGGCAGCTGAAGTCACATGCCTCAGGGACCACATGAGGCCTGGTAAATGTTACCGGTGATAAATAAACATTATTTAAAAGATCTGTCAGCTCGCGTTAGAACGTGGCCGTGCTTCATTTGTTTCACTGCTCTCAGGGTATGAGGAATATTTAATCACTCCTCCCAATGACATGAATAATCACAGATAGCATTTTCTGGAAGCCACGAGCGGGGAGGGATGACGACGACTCTCTGAGATTAGCATACGATCGGACTAGATTTGTAAAAATTATATAAAGTTTAAATGTTAGACTCGCTCAACCTGGATGGTGATCTGCTCTACTTATCCACACTCATTGTTCTGCAGGAGTCACAGTTGGAATGATAAATGCTCACAACAAACCTATATCTCAAATATAAAGCGTGAAAATCTGGAATTTCTATTTAATCAAATATTTCTATTAATTTTTTCTTTCCCCATAAATTTGGTGTATATACAGATTTTCCTTGTGCCATATCATCAACATTTAAAATCGAAATTGTTTATGATAATAATCAATCAAATCATAAATAATAAGATGAATAATAGACTTTCTTTTGTTTACATTTACCTATATAATGGTACTACTACTACTACTACTACTACTACTACTACTACTACTACTACTACTACTACTACTAATAATAATAATAATATAATAATGAAAATGTTCTTGTTATTATTGTATGATAAAATATATGTGTTAAAAAGTCCATGCTCGGTTAATATAAACAACAAATTGTGTATCCAGGTGATTATAATCCTATGAAAACACCAGTATAATTATTTTCAATGATATAGAAATTCACATCATTTTAACTACATTTTTCATACTGCACCTTTAATTGGGCCACGTGCGTGTCCTGGTGTATCGTTCACAGTCCTGCGCCATAACAGCTCACCTGCTCACCCACACGCTCTAAATTCTGATGTCATCCTCAGCTTGGTCTCAGTCTCTGCTCCACTATGAACACGCCCACTCGCCCACTCACTTCTGTGGAACCTCGTCTCAGTGGGAACTTCAGTGTGACCTGTTTTCCTCCTTCTCTAAACTTCTTTCAACTTTGTAGGTTTACTATTAATGGTATAGCAGTAACCATTTATTTTTGAACATTTAAAAACAAGGACGATTGATCAAAAAATGATTATAAAGAAGTAGATGACCAAAGAAACGCGAAAATATAGACACATATAAAAATGTACAAATCCGTAAAAGGAGTGGGAATAAATCCGGTATTAAATCCCGCCTCCTCTCCAGCAATAATATTGGTCAGCTATTTAACTTCCAAGCGTCTCAGTGGAGGTGGTGGACTAATATTGATTTAATCAGGCTGACACTGACATGACTCCAAATGAATAATAATGTTGCTTTTTCTGGCAACAGCCTCATGAAAATAGTCTTTAATATTTTTCACCACACAGGACCAGAAGAACCCCGCCGGCCTCGGGTCCTGCCACGAGATACAGGGGCAAAACATGTTTTCATGACCTGCGACATAGTGAGATACTGTTACTCGGCACCTTTATTCTCATATGTAAATGAAACGTATACATCACTTTAAACACAAAAGGCCGGAGACACATATTACATCACATGTGCCGATATTCAATACCCGTTCAGTGACCCTGGCTGCCACATAAATAAGAAAAACAAAGATGGCGTCCGCCTCCACAGGGCGCTTACTGCACACCCTGCTGCTCGGTTGGTTTCAGCCTGTGTCTGTGTTTGTGTGAACTTGTTGTGTTGTGGCCCCCCCCCCCCCGGCCCCCCGCCCCCGGCCGCCCGGCCCCCGGCTCTGTCCCTCCACACTCGGCAGAAGATGTCGCGCTCGTCCCTTGCCCATTGGCACACAGGACACCTGCTTGTTGGCATGGTGACATGTGGGCCTCTGTAGGATGAGCAAAGGGGGCATCTGTTCGGCAGGCGCAGGGGCTGAGCGGGTTGCCCTTAGCAACAGGCTTCAGAGCAGGGCCTTGGCATCCGCACATGTATGAGATATAAATGGAATGAGGATGGCTCTATCTGTCTGTCTGTCTGTCCGTCTGTCCGTCTGTCTGTATCTAGCTAGACGGATAGCTGGCTAGCTAGATAGACAGAGTACTCGCTAGCCAACTAGCTTTCTAGCTGTCTGTCTGTCTGTCTGTCTGTCCGTCCGTCCGTCTGTCTGTCTGTCTGTATCTAGCTAGACAGATAGCTCGCTAGCTAGATAGACAAACTGCTCAAAAGCTAGCTATGTCTCTCGCTAGCCAGCTAGCTTTTTAGCTGTCTGTTTACCTGTCTGTCTGTCCGTCTGTCTAGCTAGCTATGCAGCTAACTCAAGCTGTCAGTCTTGCTAGCGAGCTATCTGTCTATCTGTCTAGCTTTCAAGCTGTCTGTTTATCTGTCTGTCCATCTGTCTGTCCCTCAATCCATCGATCTATCTCTCTGCCTTATCTGGTCGCTATCTGGCTAGCTATCGAGCTAGCTAGCTGTCTGTCTACCCATCTGTCTGTTAGTCTCTCGTCCATCCGTCCATCTGTCTGTCTGTCCGTCCATCCTCTAAGAGGTCTAACAATAGTTTAACACAAACAATTATACAATTGTAACTTTTCTTTGTTCACTTTGACTCATTAGCTCACTTGTGTGTGTGTGTGTGTGTTTTATACTCTCATTAAATCCTCAAAGAAACTCCACATAATTTCCCTCTTGTTGAATTAATGACGTTTGTCAGCCCTGCATGCTAACGCTCATTAAAGAACAATAATTCATACAAAGGTAGTGGAGCGTTTGAGTGTGACGTGATGCTTCAGCCCTGCAGAGGAGAAGCTCTCCAGACAGTAAAACTAAGTCATCCAACAAACGTGTGTCTGCAAACATCTGCAATGTATGAAAAACACTGTCGTGTCACATTGTAATTGTAAACACATTCGCTACAACACAAAACTTCCCACTGCGCTGGATCGCTCCGCGACGTTTCAATGGGCTTTTGGATTGTGGATGTTTCACAACACAAGTCACATGTTTTGTTTACGTTGACCAGCGGTGTCCAAGCTGCAGCCTGTCATCCATTTTCAATGAAGCAGTAGCTCCACCTAGTGGTGAAACGTAGGAGCGCAAGTTTCATAGGTGGGACACATTCCATTATATTTTTTAGAATTTGGTGAGGGCCGATAAAAAATGGACCACGGGCCTCGGTGGGCCCCCGGGCCACAGTTTGGACACCTCTGACCTTGACCTATCCGATCTGTAGGTTTCAATTTTCAATGTAAGAAAATGTAATATGAATTAAATTTTAAAGGTGCAGTGCATAGAATCAATTGGCATGAAGATGCACCATTTCTGTACTTTTTGTCATATAACAAAAAACAACAATTCATACATCATTGTCATTATGGTTGTTTCATAATCTTTTTTCTGCAGTAGTAGAGTTTTTAATGACTTCACCTCTGTATCTGACACGTTGCACCTTTAACCTCCTGTTTTGTTTCTAATCATGATTTGGATGCTGTTCTCCGTTGCAGCGATGGACTAATACACAAGTCTGATCACATTCTGTGAAAATGATGTTTATCTCCTCCGCTTGTAATGAAGTTGAATTCCATCGGCACACGGATGAATATTTATTCCGGCTGTCAGGTTTAAAGTTGCATAACCTTCCTCTTTCTCTTCACCTTCACTGCCTCTAAATGCTTAAGCAGCATTTTACTCTCATTTCGGTGGCGGTGAATACATTTTCTCACGGTGAGTTTAATATCTTTTTTTTTTTCCTCCTTTTTTTTGTGCATTATGTGCCACGATGATGGATTGTCCTGATTGTAGATCCAGAGAATTGACAAAACAGAGTGGGCGAGGAAGCAGGGAAAAGTGTCGTTGGGTGGCGTTTGTCCAGCTTCAGCGAGCGATCAACGCGCCACAATAAATCTTGTGAATGCATATTTAACACTGAATCAATGTACGCTGCAGCTTGAAGGTTAACCTGCTTTTTTTTTTTTTTTGGCTCAGATTTGTTATTCAAATGCTGCCTGACATGACAGCAGAGTATTCACAGCACTTACGACACAGAGTGGTACAGTAAAACCATGAGTGCGCTGCGACATTATCAGACTCTGATTCTGCGTTTGAAAACCAAATGAACAAAATCATCCTTTCGTTTAATCCAGTGTCAGACTGTGTTCACTCAGACAGAGGTTTCCATGTCGACTGTGTGGAACAGGGGTGTTTTCTGTTGTCAAGCTGCAAATTCTAAAAGTATAATGGAATGTGGCCCACAAGGTTCATATGTGGGCCACATTCCATTGTATTTAAAAAAATGTTTTGCTGTGGGTCAACAGCTCCGTAGTTTTAACACTAGGTGGAGCTATTGCTTCATTGAAGACATCGCATCTCAGACCCGACCCCCGAACCCAACGAAATTTCAAAATAAAATGCGTACCTGCCCGTACCCGTTCATATCCGACCCCTGCAATTTTATAAACATACGCATTGGAATAAAATACTCAAATTACGGGCCAATAAAAAATGGACCTTGAGCCGCAGTTGGCCCCGGGGCCACAGTTTGGACACCAGCGGATTAACACTTCGCTATTCACTTCTTCATTCAAACTGACTGAAAATAATCGCTTGAATATAACTCTATTCCTTTTTAAGGAAAATTCTGCCCACTACACCTTTAATCTGACCACTACGGCACAATACAGGAACCAGACTAATGTTGCACTCCGAAGTGAAGAACCCTCTCCACATACAGTGCCTACGTCTTGAGCGTACACGCGCCGCTCCGCTAACAAGGTGCCGCGGCTACAAATCAGAGCCGCTAATGACTTAAAGAGCATATCAGCTACGGCTCGTTTGCTGAACAGCGGAGCGGCGGGCGCCGCGGCTCCCAGTTTCCACTTTAATTAGGGACTGGCTAAAACACGGCTCCCTGTGGCCCCGGCACATTACCGATACTCCCGCGCTCGGGGTCTATTAGCCTTTTAAAAGGGGCTCCGCGAGGACCGCGGGTCGTCCCCGAAGCGGTCCGATCATGAATGTATGAGAGAGTCGCGCGTCTTGAGCGTTCGCTCGACACTTCCTGTCCGCGCACGCGACAGCAGAGGAGCCCGCTGCGGGTTCTCCTCTCGCGCTCTGCATTCAGCGCGTGCAGGTATTGACCGAGTTCGGCGCGGAGGTCACAAGTTCACCTTCGCTTTCCCGAGCAGACGTTCACATTCCCCAACACGGGAGGAAGAGGAAACAGTCACAGCCTCTCTCAATCAAGCCCTGATCAAGCACAAAGGCACATCCGACTCTAAATAATACATGACTCGCCTTCCCGTATATATACACCCCCCCCCCCCCAGTGGGACGCCGAAGAGAGGGAGCAGGTTCAAACGTCTCTCCTCATCTTCAAACGTCCTGCCTTCATCTTCGGCTGCTGCCAGACTCTCTGACACGGGCCTCGTCCTGGAAAAAGGGAGACACACCGTTTGTTTCCGGGCGCGCTCGTCCTTGTCCTCAAAGACTCCTTTCGACAGCGGGGACCTCTGTGATTCGCCGGGATTAGAGAGGACGTGCGAGTTCGGCAAACTGAATGTCGAGGGGGTGGGGGGGGGAGTCGGGCGATTCTGCCGGGGGATGTCGTTTCTCGGTGTTTTCAGAATTATGCAAACGGAGACCCAGATGTTAGCGTGTAGCCTTGTTATTACTTTAGCGTGAAGATGAGTTCGTGCACTAGAATTAGAACGAGTTTACTTGTTCCAATTTTAGTGTGAGGGAGAATCCACTCTTATGCCAATGTGATAAAAAAAAATTTAAAAAAAGAACAGTGAAGACCTTGAAATACAATGTGTAGCATTTGGAGACGTCCAGTGGTCAAGTTGAATCTTGGCGGCTGAACCTCATCTGATCAAACCTGCAGTTCACGGGGCGGCCACTTGAGGCCGGCTCTGAAAACCGAGTCCATCCCCACAGACTCCCATGTTGAAATGGTTTGACTTTGGAGGTGAATGAAACATGTTTAAAGCCTTGTACAAACTGCAGTTTTGGTCTCAATCAGCCACATTTGTTCCCGTGACAACGGTACGGGGGGGGGGGGGGGGTTGCTGCCGGGGGGGGGGGGGGGGGGGGTGGGGGGGGGGGGGGGGTTTGCTGCCATCCCGAAGTCAGGATTTCGCAGCATTTGGAGAATGTGTACGTAACATCGGCCGCATTAGGAATAATGTTCGGTTTCATTTTAAGCCCAGGAATAACAAACCTTCTTTGCCAAGTGGCACACGTGGAGCGGGAGTGAATTAAGCGGCAGAATTCTGTGTACTATCAGGCAGAACGTATTTGCAGAAGCAACCTGCTCCGTCTTATAGGGGAGATAGCGGAACAGTGGTTAAAGCAAAGGTGACGTGGGGTCATTGTCACTGTGTAAGTATTTTTATTCAAAGCCATTAGATGATGCCGCTGAACCCTGAAGGTAGAATTTAGACTTAGCGGTGAATAATTACGGCGACTCGTTCAGTAGAGTGATTCTGCACAGAATGCAAAAATGCTAATGGAGGTCTACGTTAACTTTCCCTGTCCGACTCCTGGTCATTTGATTACAACAGAAATAATACGCCCTCCTCTTTGACTGGGAACACAGACACGGGAGCAGGAGGCGGACGGCTCAGTGCTGCTGCACTTTGGCTGGTGATAAAGATTCAGCCTGTTCCTTTAGCTCCATGTGTAGTCATGTGTATAATTGCTCTGGGACTGGAAATGCACCATGTGTGAATATAAAGGAAGGGCCATCTAATAGGAGACACTGTTCAAACAACACAGCTTTGGTTTGTCTAAATGTCCCCGTGTCACGGAGACGCTGCAGAGGACAGAGGAGGGTCGAGGGGAGCGGCGGAGACGTATTGGTGGAGTGGCGAGAGGATGGAGGGAAGAAGAGAGGAGCAGATAAGAAGTGACAGACGGTTGATAATCACAGCAGGTTTTGAAAAAAGAAATAAACAAACAATGGGAAATATGGGACGGGATTAAAATGACAGGAGCAGGTGGGAAATATAAAGTTCACCTTAACCTTTGAAGTCTGGCAAGAAGGTCGTGTTTTTCTCGTCTTTCATCCGTGTTTGTTTATTTATGTGTTAGCGGGATGATGCAAACTCAGCAGATTTTGAAGTCATTTCGTGTTGAAGTGGGGCGTGAGGTTATAGGATACAGCTGAATCCGTTTCATTCAGTCTGATGTTATCAGATTCATACACATGTGAAGACGTCTCAGATCTTTCTTGTCTAATACGTTTCCAGCATTTTAAAAATGCAATGTTTTTTTTCTTCCCGAAATTTTGTATCTTGTTTTTAGTCTTTTCATAGCAATATATCATATGTATATTTTTGTTCCATTTGATTTTTTCATTTGTGTTCAAATCTTAGTTTTTCATCTTGTAAAATACCTTGAAACTATGCTTGGAAATGCTTGATATTGAATTAATTGATTATTTTAATAACTATGTATTTTAAAAGTTACAGTAGAGAAAGCCCCCCCCCCCACCCCCCAAATGAAAAAAAAAATAAAAATAAAAATAAAGCCCTCTTTGGATTGATCTGTAATCTGTGATCACCTGCTCATCCTTTGCTCGTGATTGATTAGTGATGCCTGCAACATCCGGAAGAGGGAGCTCTCGTCCTCAGTGCCTCATTCTCGGTGAAACGACCACAGAAGAAGCTCAGGATTCCCCTTCCAACTATTCACGGTACGTTACTTCCGGGACAACGCTTGCATTTTCGAAAATGGCGTGTTTTGTTTGTTTCATTCATGTTTTGTTAACACACTGATTGAATGTCGAGCGTGTTTTAGAAGCTGTAGTTTGCTTTGTTGTGATATTATGAGGCAGCTAGCTAAACCTGTCATAAAGCAACATGTTAGCATAACAGCTACACACTGCGTTTTGGTCGTGTTTCGCTCAGAATAGTTTGAGGCTTTTTACATTTTTTAGCTTTGTGTCGTGGTTCATAAGTTAACTAGTCAATTATATCCTTTGTGTTAATATCATATGTGCGTAAAATGCTCTTTTTAAATTAAAAGATGTGTTTTGGAAAATACTATTCGAGAGCAATGTAAGAGGCCACGCCCATTATTTCATGCCTGCAGTGTTTTCTATACTGACCACTTATTTGTGTGTCCAATTTACAGGAAGGTAAACAAAAAGAGAAATTGTACACAATAGAAATGAATAGGTCAGTGGTAACAACACTTGTTATCGACAATTCACGTTGGATATGACACTATTTTTAATGCTAATTTTTTCTTTTGACAGAGGGTCACGTGACAGGATCGTGATGACTCAGCACAGATTATGATGAAAACACCACAAATAGTAAGTGTCTACGACGCAGTTTTGTCCCGCGCAAAAAGGCATTTTCACCTTTCCTGTTTCTTTCAACTTTCGACCGAATTATTAATTCGTGCTCCGGTGATTTCATATTTGACGTCAGATCCGTGTTTCCCCGTCTGCGTTTCCTCCTAATTTGACGTATTTGCGAACTTATTCAACATGAGCCAGCAGCCTGTGCTCGGTGTGAAGATCATGGTGGAATATCTCCACGCACAGTCAGATCCCTCTGAGCTCCTGCTGCGTGTGGAACACCACCGACCAGAGCTGTTAGACTGAATCACCAGTAGTTGTGAGCTGTAGAACCGAATCTACTGCGTCCGAGAGGAGGAGGGAAGAGTGACGGAGGATGTGCGCCGGAGTGACCGGGCGAAATGTAAATGTTTCATCGATCGTTTGACCGCGAGAAGCAGAGACCCTGCTCCTATTGATCAGCTCACGGCCAAGGGCAGAATCAGGCTGACAAGTCAGACACTGACCTCTGCCACCTTGGCCTTGGCCTAAAGCCAGAGAGCTGCCCTCTAACCTCTATCACGTGACCTCTGACCCCGAGGGGGGAGGAGGGGGGGCCCTGATGTGACCCGCACAGTGTTTTAGTGTCCGGGCTGCAACCCCCCACATCCCAGACTGACCTAACCTGAAGTGAAGGAGCCTCCCCAGAGAGATGGAGAGGAGATTGCAATGTGTGTGTGTGTGTGTGTGTGTGTGTGTGTTGAGAAGGAGAAAGAGAGTGAGCAGACAAAGTCAGATTTTTCTCTTTACACTTGAGGAAAACCAGTTGTAATGTTAAAGGCGGCATCGATCAGGTAATTTAATTATTTGCTCCTCCATTAAACGCACACACACACACACACACACACACACACACACACACACAGTTATGTGATGGATCACAGCATCAGACAGCTTTTACTTTCTTTGTGTTGATAAACTACTGAGGACAACTTCTCCAAAAACCTGATTATTCACCTTAACTCCATCTGATCTCAACCCCGTAAGAAGGTTTTTTTTTATTTCTTTGTTTGAGCTTCGATCTTGAGGTGTTTTTTATTATATAGGTGTTTCATTTTCTGAATATATCATTTTGTTTTGTATTAATGAAGCCAGAATGAACACCTGCTAGTTTGAATAACTACTCGTTAGCAGGTTTGACGCTTCTAGTAGAAAGCATAGTATGATACCTCCGTTATATTTGCTCATAATTCTTGATTTTTGAATTTCACTAAGCAAAATGATAGCTGTCATGGATTCAACAACACAAGTCTCACATCGTGGACCTTTAATTGCAACACTAATAGTAGTTGGTACGAGTGAGGAAAACACAATATGATTGGATTTAGAAGCTGAAATTCGTCCCAGCCTTTTCTAATGTTGCCGTTCTGTTTATGTCTCTCCCGGGTTCTTTCCCTGACACGTATTCCTCCATACTGTTTATGAAACACATTGTTGTGAAGCTCAGATGACAGGAACAAACAGGTGAGAGCCCGTCCTCCTCGGCGGCGGGGGGGGGGGGGGGGGGGGGGGGGGGGGGGGGGGGGGGGGGGGGTTACGACACACAAACAACCGATCATCACATATGTTAATCAAAGGTGAGATGTCAGGATGCGGCTTCCGATCCACAGACGAAATAAGCTGCTTTGTCTTGGCTCAGCAAATATCTCTCCCCCACAAACGTGTGTGTGTGTATGTGTGTATGTGTGTGTGTGTGTGTGAGAGAGAGAGAGAGAGATTTCTGGCTGTGTGTGGGGGTTATTGATGACTTTAGCGCCGCCCACCTTGTCCATTGGCAGTTAACAGCTGAGCCTCTCATACATTACTAATGAGGGGATGAATCAGTGAGGGAAGCATGGCCACCTTCCACGGTTAATTCATTTCTGTTGATATTACACACTAACAGTCTGCTCTTTGATTACGCGAAGGCTCCCTGCATGTGGTGTAAGTCAATAATGACTGAAGCAATTAACTCAACTGATCTTTTCACCATCACCTGCAGCGGGGGGGCTCAATCACACGCAGTCTCCAGAAGGAAAAACAAGGACCCATTTCCATACCGCTCGTTTTCTTGTTATGTGCTCCCCGCTCTTTTTGGACTGTGGGCCTCCGTCCATCCCGTCGCCAGTCTCTCCCAACACTGTGTGCTTATTGCCTTTTATCAGTCTACTGTAGCCCCGGAACAAAGACCTTGGTGTTCAAACAGCAATTACTCTCTCATCTTCCGAGGCATCAGCACAGGCCTAATTGGATTTAAATGAACCCCCCCCCCCCCCCCCCCCCCCCCCCCCCCCCCCCCCCCCCACACCACCCCCACCCCCAATTTTTCCCTTTGTTTCAGCAAATAATATTCACGGCTTTTTAATTAAGATCCGATACAAGCTGGCGCGGTGGGTCCGCCGTTGCTTTCATGTCCTGCTCTTCTAGCACAGGTTTGGGCTCGTGTGGCCGACAGTTAGGTGCGGGGTTGAGCTCAGAGGGACGCTGCACAGTGGTGGTGGAGGGGGGGGGGGCAGGGGGTTGCCGTCCATCAGGAGAGTGAGTTGGGTCAGTTAATTGTAACAGCTCCACTGTGATTGATTGGCGTCTTCCTGAAGAGATTTTTGTCGTCTGTGCTCATTTGTGTTGTTCTTTTTCTCTTTCGTTGTCGTTAGTAAGTTGATCCACATCCTCAACCTCAAATCTTTTCCCTCTTAAACCAATTCATCAGTTAATTTGGAATTCTCTGTTTTAGTCTTTTCCACAGACTTAATGAACCGTTGGCCGCCTGACTATAAGCCTTGCCTCACCTGTGGCAATTTATTAACCATATCATGTTCAACGTTCTAAATCGATGTTCTTGTTCTATAGACACAGACATTTTTCTATTGTCCCTGTTAACATCACTTGAAAGTGCAAATCATGTCCTGCCTCTCAAACGTCACTCTTAAAGTAAAGAGAGCGATAAGTGCTGTATGCTGGAGGTGATATATGCAGAAGTACTTCATAGACCCCCACTTAAAACCAAATATCCCTTTAGATTCCCACAGTTACGCACAATCAACCTAACAAGCGCCCACAGTATTCACCAATGTAAAATAAGACGGGATAGAATCTCTTCATTGTTAAAACTATGATAAGTAAAAAGTAAAAATAAATAAATAAATAAATAAATAAACATACATCACACCGACGTTCAAACGTTTTTTCAGTTCTAAGTGCAGTTATTGCTTTTGCATAGAATTTTCGTTTTTTTTTCGGTCTATTTGTGCGTCTCTCTCTCTCTCTCTCTCTCTCTCTCTCTCTACCTGAGACATGGTGAGAAGAGTGTTCTGTCCCACCAGCCTGAGAAACATGTGTTAAACAGATGCTCAAAGAGTTGAAAAAAAAACTTGCCTTTGGCATAGTAGGTGCTGCAGACGGCGGGAAATGTGCTGATTCTCCAAGCAGAGGTGTCGACCTTTAAACTTGGACACGGCGGCGATGATTCAGAGCTGCAGCTGGAGAGCCCTCCCCTCATTGGCTCAGAATTGTTTGATTGACTAATTGATTGATCTGCCACTGGCGTAGAATCTGCAGGAAGTCATCAGTCAGCCGCTTTGTTGTCACCAATCAACCTTTGACTCTCCGCGACACATTCGATGCTACATAAATTTGGGGGTTTCGCTCTCGTTAATATTGTGTGGTCTCCAGTTTGTAAAAACTAGGTTAAACTTATTTCATAAAACCACACACACAAGTCCACTTTGGTATTGCATTTAAAGTATGGATTGAATTTTCCCATGCTCCAGTGAATTAGCAGAGGAAATAATGACGGATGATTGAAGCGACGGGGAAAATCATCTTTTCATTTGCTGATAGCAGAACCTTCCTTTTCCGTCTCTGCGTTTGCAGTTTAGGTCATTTCCATTACAGCCAGACTTTGGAGAGATAATTACAAAGTGCTGAATGGAATGTGTGTTCACACTCCTCTTTTTTTTTTAAATATATGATTTTCTTTTTTCTGGAAAAAAGAGGGGGAAATATTAAGTTGAGCTGGCAGATATTAGCGTGACTGCACATGGTGCGCAGCGCTGGAAATTGCTTTTTCCTGGGTGTGGGGGTGTTTACTTCTATTCAAGGGTCAACTCTGCTTTAGTATTATTGATTTTTGAGACTAAATACATACAAACACCATCATGTGCCTTTGTGTGCAAGTGGAGGATGGAGCTCCAGGCTTGTGGTGGGGATGCCGGCGAGTTGACTCGCAGCTGAAAGTGTTGTATCGAGAGACTGATGGAGAGTGAAGCGCTGCCGTGAGACTTTTCAATCCTCCTTTTCAAAGTCTGCAGAATTTGGCCCTGTGTTCCATAAGGTGAAGTCCAACAGTTCCATGTGGTTTGTGAGTGAATTAATCATGATGATTAATTGGCTTTCAAGTTAAATATCCAGTGAGCGATGTCAGGCTGCCAGACATCAGGACCAAATTGACAGGCCTTTAAGGAGAAGCAGATTGATTTACACAGCAGCTAATGAATCCCCCTCCATCCAGGAGGGGGGGGGGGAGGAAAGGTAAACAAGTCCTTTTCTTTCCCGTCCTCCCATCTGCCTTGTCAGAGGAGGCTTTCACTCCCTGCTATTGAACCCTAACCTGGTTGTGAGACCTTGAGACTATTGATGAATTCCCCTTTCTGAGGCTTCTCCACCGTGACAACAGCTGAGAGGGAACTCTGCTGTTGAAGGTGAACCGGGGAAACACTTTGAATGCACATCTGTTTATCACCTGTTTTATCTGTTTTCACCCCCATATAATATGTACATATATCAGCCTTTTATACTTTGATTTCACATGTCCCGGCTGTAGTGACTGGTATCAGATTTCTTCTTAATTTTTCCTCTGTTGACATAGAAATCGAATCGTCTATTCCAATCCTCAAATCAGACTGGAGTCACTTTGTGATGTAAAATAGGTATCGCGAGCTGTCGAGGTTCCTTCTCTCCCTTGCCCCTTTCACACGACGCTTGAAAACCGCTTGTTATCCTCATTAGCTAAATCTCCTGGTTCAATAACAGGCTGTCGCACTCACATTGTTGTGACAAGTGATGCCCATAGAAAGTATCTTAATTAAAGTAGCCCCAGTTCTTTATGGTTTGTCTAGAAATGAGGTTTTGTATTAATACAGATGTTTCTTTCTACTTTCAGTTTTGCCATCCGAGGAGACGAAATGGCGGAGGTGAATGAGTTTGCAGCTGGAGACCAACACGACAAGGTGTTGCAGCATCTATACATCACAGTGACATCATGGATGGAGGAAGACAAGACAAAGCTTCCTTCTTCTCAGTGCTGGTAGGTGTGTTTAAAAAAAAAAATCAAAAGTAGTTTCATTTTATTGGCAGCTGAGATGCTCAACAGATAAGAGTAGGAGAACGCTGACAGAGACATTTAGAAATTAGAACTTCTATGTTTTGCATTTTCTGGTGAATAATACTCGGTCTGATGAAATGTATAAAGCCGCTGTCAGTCCATAACAAAATATAGGAACAATAAAATGTCCTCATTTGAAAGAGACAGGTACGGATATTGTTCTGACGCGCCAAACAATTGCGATTGTTTCCGTTCATTTTTTCATTTTCCCATCCATCACGGTTCGTACAGACGTTGTCGGTTCAGTCTGGTGTCTATAGTCTTCAAGACAGAGGAGTTTTAGTTTGTTGTTGTTCGAGCCCTGTGATAATTCTTGTGTGGGCAGCTTCGCTTTATGTCGATGTGAAATTTACTTTAGCGTCTGGTCCTGGGACTCTCTCCTTCTGGTTGCACCTTTTGAGTCTTAATCTTCATCGCGGTCAAAACGAAAACAAATACATTTGGAGGACCTTTCGGAGATAGAAGCTGCAGGTAGGTCACTGACCCTGTGCAGTCGGTTGTCAATCCATTTGGTGGCAGAAGAACCAACTTAGTACATCTCTCCCTGTATGGATTTCATGGCATTTGTTTGCATGTTAAAATGGCAAGAAATGTAGCGCCAAACCCATTCCTCTAATAAACTTCCTGTCCGGCAATGGAGCCCTGGACTCATACAGACCCTCATGCTGAAGACTAGTATGCGAAAATGCAAATGTCCAAATCAGATGGACCTGACATTGCATTAAACAGACCAAACCCAGCCAGCTCCTGGCCCATAGTCCATGTAATGTTTAAGTGAGTCCATGTGTGAACGGACTTAGTTATTGTTTGCTGAATGAGGAAGAGAGTTGGCAAGTTGATGGCCATTCTTCTTTGGGTCTTTTGCAAAAAAAACAACAAAAAAAACTGGGACACGGCAGACATCCAAGGGTGAGGGAAAAAGGACAAGTGAGCTCACGTTTTTGATTGTGTTCTCCTCCCTCATGTTGTACTCTGCTACTACCTATAACATACGGCACACCTGGCTCATTTATTACGCATATTGTCTTATTAAGACTGAGCAGGGATGATGTAGCAATGGGATGGCAGCGAGCTAGTCGAGCACTTTTCTGTAAAGTCTTGTATTTTCTCTAAACTCTTCATTTCCCTTGAAACTCAGCCATCAGGCCTGAATACAACGATTTCATACTTGTTTCTAAAAACAGAAAAAATATCGCCTGAAATTTGTAGTTGGACAAAAAACCTGCAAACCCTTTCAGGGCAGTTCTGACCAACATTAATGATACATCAAAGTGAGACAGGGTGGTCTCCTGGTCTCCATTTCACACTTCCATTCAAGTTTGACTCGACAAAAAAATATGTTTTCGGAAACAAATAGCAGCGGTTGCCCAACGTAACCGATTGCTTCTCCCAATACACCTGCAGTTGGTTGTATCCCTGCATTGTTCTCCTTAATATCCGCCTGTTCCAATTCATTATTTGCGCGTTACATCCTCTCACTGGTGTTGAAAGGTCACGGCTGGTGAAAAGCACGAGCACTAGATGTGTTTTGATGTTCAGTGCTACCTATTCCCTTCTGTGTAACCCCCCGAGCCCCTCTGATCTACACCTCAGCTCATTAAAACACCCTCTCCACCTTCCGCATTAGCATCAGAGTCATGGTCAGACTGCTTTGTGTGTTATAAGGGTGCAAAACAATATCAATAACAACAACAAAAACAATAGTAGCCTTTGGTCCAGGGAGGAGAGGAGAGGGGAGAGGGGAAAAAAAAGAAGGTCTTTGATAGTGTACATCAAAGCGAGATGCTGAAGTGGGCTGTGTTTTCACTGCGTGCATGCCAAGGTCGTCTCTGATCCTGCTCGCGCCGGCGTTAGCGTTCGGGTCTGATGACGCAAGGTGAGTTGCCGGGGCTGCAGGACATTTCCTCAAGGATGAGAATTCAAACCCCCGCAACCAACAAAGCCTTGTCATGGGTTAAAGTCGTGCCCTTTGATTGAGGTAGATTTCATCTGTCGGACTCTGTTTGCCCGGAGAGAGTTTGAAAGCCTCGGAATGTCGGGAGTGTTCTCGGGTAGTTAATGTAAAGTTCGCAGTAAGCGTAAACATCTGTGTAATGTCAAACTTGCACCTGTGCTGAAAAGTGCGTCGGGCTCCGTGGACTTTGGTGCATTGCAGTTCAGTTGCGAAGTCGCTCCCCCAAGCCTCTGTCTGGCCTGCGGGGTTTCACTCGCCTCTGGCTGGACAGTTTTTTTTCCCTTTCCTCTGGTTCTCGTAATCGGACGCGGTTTTGAGGTTGGAAATCCAAGCTTTTATTTTGAAATTCCCAAACAAAGCAAACACCTGGAAATTAGATTAGAGCCGTTGACTGTTGTTTGGTTGTCTGCGTCCCTTGGTATGAAACAGCAACCCTGTTTCTTAGGAACTACGCTGATGTAAAACAACTGTTACACTACTTTGCAATGGTAATGTAATCGTCATCTGGACTTTGTTCTGAGGCTTTTGTGACATTAATAAATGAAATTCTATATTTATAAATGGCAGCAGTACAGAGAACATGAATGTCATACTCTAGAGTGCGGTTTGCATCCAGAGTCCTGTCAGGTTCAGGCAACAAAAGTACTTTTTGGTTGAAAGTCAAGCAGCCAAAGATTAATGTTTTGTGTGGTGAGATGTGAATGAGCGCGTTGTGTCTGAGGTCACAGTAAACGTCCTCCCACCACTATCCTCCGCAAGCATTCACCCGGGGCTGCCAGTGCTTAAATTCATCCCATCACCAAGTTTTATAATGCTGCAATTGTTACAAGTTGACTGTTTTTATTTTGATTTTTTTGTCAAAGAATCTGATTCTTTTTTTGGAAATCGTATCCAGACACAAATCATCAATACTTGCGCATCAATGCCGTGGTTCCCTCGGAACATATCTGCTTTTAGTAAGAAGTCGTGAATGCACATGATTTCTTGTGTGTACGGTTGTACATAACTGTCCGAGACAAATGACTTACACGTCACTCAATTACACTCTATTCAATCTCAATTGTCCCTCTACCTTTTACAGCTTTAAATCGTGTTACGGTGACGCTTTGTTTTCGGTGGAATTGATCCAAAGTTTGAAAGGGTTAGTTCATTCTTTTTGAAGGAAGAATCCATGAAGTATTGATGCGTATTGAATGTGTTACACACAGTTTTCAACACGGTATTACACGTTCTGTTTTAGAAGAAAGGCGAGAGGCGGAACATGGCTCCGACCTCGTGTTGCTGTAAATGAGGTCTGTAGAAATCCACGCAGCAATATATTGAGAATATACAGTTAATTAAAAGCGCTGCCTGACAGCATGCATGGGAAACCAGGGGGAAATATTATGAATACAATGTACAATTAGATTATCATAATTCTGTTTGTTTTTTTATTTGGCTTCTTATGTGAGGCTTCAGGACATTTTTCTGATGTCACCTCTAACCACAACAGGAATGTTTTATAAACCAAAGACACATGCTGCCCCTTCATGCAGATACGCTCGGCTCAGAAACGGTTAAAAAGCGAAATCATGAGCGTTGATAGAGTGCTTCGCTCCAAGAAGTTGAATGGTTTCTACTCTTTGTATCTTCCACGCGTATTAATTTAAACATCATATGCGGCACTTTAACGAGAATCTGAGTTGATATTCCAGACAAAGTGAAACCTGAAACAATCCCCCTCTCTTCCCTCTGGGAGTGTGTGTGGAGGGAGTTGTTCGAGTTGTCGCTCATGAAGTGTGCACTGCTGATGTGCAATTCTGCTCACTGTGCAGTGAATAAGCGTTAATTTCCAGAGCTGCGTGACATCATTAACCCGCTGCGTTTAAAAGTAGTCACTGTATTTATTTAATTAGATGTCACTGTAAGGTGTCTTGATTGACGTCCGCGCAGTCGTATCGGGTGCGCAAACCTTCGCTCTGACGCTGACATGTTCTCTTGTTGTGCCGTTGTCGGATTGCTCAAACAAGCCATTATAAATTCCGCCACTTCTTATCACCCTGCTGAATAATCACAGGTTGGTTTTTTATTTATAACTCGAGTACAAATCGTGAGCCTCTGTCGATTTATGGAAATACAAGTGACAGGAAGGTAAACGATACTGGGATTAACTATAATTGGATATTGCAAATGAATGGCTTACATTTAATTTTATTTACGATGTCATTTCGTCCACGATTCCCGGGAATTACTGTCGGTACATTTACATGTGCTTATGTCAAACTATGGGTACAGCCTCGCATGGTCGTTTCATTCGGACCTCTGTTCTTGACCCATATACAGGCACAGGGGGGGATTTGATTAATAGACAACAGTAAAAGTCTGACTCCCCCTATGATCAGTCATGACGTGTCTCCTCTCCGAGCGTTTGCATTGGACCGTTTTGGACGTGTACCCTGTCGTTAATGGATGCCATGTTGTTAACTGGTACCTTGTGGGCAGCGGGCACCGTGCCAGTAACGGGCACCATGACGGTGAATGGTACCATGTCGGTACAGGTGCCATGTTGGTAGCCAATGACGGACTAGATGATTCTTCAGCTCTGTGTGTTCGGTGAGTGCTTTACCTTTAATATCTCTGATAAGATGTTTGTTATCCCTGGTGGTTTTGGTGTAATCCAAAACTGGACGACATCATCGCGCGTTCCATATGTTCGCTTGTAATGCTGTTTGACTCGCGGGTCAAAGCCCATTGGCAGAAACTGTGCGCTGAGCACGTGCAGAGCGGATCCATACACGCGGGAGTAATTTGACTCCCGGTGGCGTTTTGCGAGTCTGTTTGCGCGCATCTGAACAGTTTGATCCACGTCGGACGTAACGCGCGTAATCAACGTAACAGAAGCACGGGATCACGACTCCGTCTGCCACAATCCATTCTGCCACTTGCATTAGGGGGTCACTTAATATTTTCAGTATACGATACTTCCGTCTTTTCCTCTGGAACCCACCTGAGAAATCATCCTAACTACAGAGCGCCTTTATGACCACGTGGACCTCAGAGAAATCTGTCCATTCATGAAAGGCTCAGGGCCGGCCAGACTCCGCCACACCAGCCCTTCAGGGACACCCGCTGTTTGACTTGGCTCGCGACTGCGCCCGGGCACAGGGCTACGGTTGTCCGTAGCCACAGGCTGCAGAGCTGCAGGTATTTCCTGACTAAATTTCTCTGTCATACTGTTTGCAGCCGTAGTCGAAGGACGGCGGGGGGAACTTTAGAGAAAGGGAGCGCGAGGATGAAATCCCCCTCGGATGCCAGCGTGGGAGGACACGAATACAAAAAAACAAACTCGGTCGCAATTGTATTTTTCTTCAATTTCGCTTTCGGTTCATGAGCTCCGGTGGAAGCTGAGAGGAAATTAAAAACTCAAAGACTTCCTCCGCTTTAATCCAACATCCATGTCTTATTTTTTGCAGCTACACAAGCACCATATTTTTTGTATCGGCCTCGACTTTATCTCAATGCTCTGAAGCCAAAGAGTCTTTTCTGAATTTCCTCTGTTTTTCTTCCCCGATGGCCCAGATGTTGCTCTCCCATTCAGAACAAATATTCCTCACGGACTTCTCTGCCTCTGTTTCGCGCACATCTTTGACCATTATGTAAATCTATAGACACTTAGAAACAGACACACACACACACACACACACACACACACACACCTGCGAGCACCTGGACGCTCACACACATCATGAGACCGAGAGCTGAGTGATGTCTTTCCACGTTCCCCTGCTGTGTTTCCTCCGTGTGCGGCTCCTCGTCGCTTCAGCCTCTCTCAAATTATCTATTGGGATTAATGAATGTCATTTTCACACATTAGCCCCCCCCCCCCCCCCCCCCCCCCCCCCCCCCACCACCACCCCCCATCTTATAGTACATAATGGGGCCGGCCCATAGCGATGTTTAACCGGTGCATCTGCCCATTAGGTGTCATCGTTTACCTCTCAGCGGGAGGTTTGTAAGTGACAGTCGTAAACACCACTGCCCTCTTCCTCTCCTCTTCGCGTCGCTCTGCTGAGTGATTCCACCTCATCAGGCTGCAGCTGAGAAGCGGGCGCTCGTCTCCGCCAACTTCTCAAGCCGAAGGAGTCGTCTTCAAACTGGCGCACCGACCGAAATCTCACATCAAAGTGCGTTAAGACACATGTTGAAACCTCAGAGATGTCGTCGGCCTTTAAATTTGAATATAATTGGTCATGTTTGCCTCGTATTTTTCATGGGGGGGAGGTGGTGGGGGGGGTGGATTTCGGGGATGGATAGACTTTGATCATCTCCCCTCCGTATCCTCTGTTTTCCCACTCTCTCTCTCTCTCTCTCTCTCTCTCTCTCTCTCTCTCTCTCTCTGTGCTGCCCCGCTGCCACCGCACTTTGTCTCTCCTCGTTCTCCCGCTCTCATCTCCGCGGCCGCCTCTGCCTCTGATTTAAAACGCGCAGCAGGGGGTTGTGGGTAGAGGCTCACGCTGCGAAGGATCCCTCTGACTCAGGGAGAGCTGAAGGTCAAACACACTCACGATCAGAACGGCGAGACGACACGGGAGGAGAGGAAGGACTTGGGGGATGAAATGCACGGAGGTGCTGTCTGTAAACACCACGACGTATTGGTCTCAACAACACAGATTATATCAGTCAATTAAATTAGAGGAGGGCGATGCCACATGTTTCCACAGCATCACCCGATAACAGCCTAAACACACAGAGACGAGGATTTCACTTTCTCTGAGGAGAGTATTGATGAAGACGTATAGAAGTGGCGATAGAGGCAACAAGGCTGTTTTCTTTTCAAGTAAATTTTGGTTTTGTCTGCCAGGTTTTGTGTTTCTCTGGCTCCTTTAATTAGCGAGACCCTTGACTGACAATGCAAACAGAGCTGGAACAAGAGCAGGAACAAGAGAGAAATCATCTGTTTCTTTGAATGGAAAAACTCCTGGAGCCCAGATGAAGGTTTTCCTTTTTCTCCTTTGCAATTTTTCCCTTTTTTTGGTCGGACGCATTTGCATATTTCAAAAGTCTACCAAAGAAAATAGCCCAGGGGCAGAAATGGCCGATCTGCATATTGAAGACTCAACAGAGGGCGAGGAAGGAGTGGGATATGGGGAGGGAGAGAGAGGGAGGGAGAGAGAGAGAGAGAGTGAGGGAGAGAGAGTGAGAGAGAGAGAGAGGGAGAGAGAGAGAGAGGATATCATGACTTGAAGATGATCTGAAAGAGACAATAATGTCAATTAGCTGATGGTGTCATTACGGCAGATTAATTGCGGTTTTCACTACAAATGAAACGGCTTATTTGCTTAGTTGTGGATCTGCGGTGTAGAGAGCGAGAGATGGGGAGGGAGGGGGAGGGAGTGAGAGAGAGAGAGAGAGAGAGTGAGAGCAGAGAGAAAAATGTGCATCATAAGAAGGCCTCTTCACCCAGCTTCCTTCATGAATAACAAATAGAGGACCCAGCGCTGTGACCAGCCAGCACAACACATGAAAAACATTACTGCATTCCCTGAGTCGTCTGGTTTTCCCTCCATCGCGCCGCTTCGGCTTGAAACATGAGAAACACTTTTTGAACTGCTACTCTTTTTACTTTGTGTGACTGAGCACGGCTCAACAACAAGCTGTGGTATAAACAATCACTTAATCAAATAATCCCGTAACGTCAGAACCAACCGAATCGAAGTACTTAGGTTGTCTGGCTTCCTACTGGCTGGAGGTTTCGGGTTTTTAGTCGCGGCTTCATTAATGATTATTGAATCATTAATCCCTCGGTGACATTCATTGGATCAATGTTTGCATTACCAGGCTGTGGGAAATATGTGTCTGCACCAATGCAACACTTATTAAAAGGACAGCTGGTGTGTACAATTCCATGAAGTAATTAGCATAATAGTTTTGCATGTATATTCACCTAAATACAGTATATGAACTGCAGTCCCCAGTACCTGAGGGGGAGCCCTTGTATTTATATCGAGAGCAGGTTCTCTCCATGAGTTATTATTCATTTTGATAAGAACTCATTTTCAGTTGGGATTGTGTTTTCTAGAAATGAATTTATACGAAAAAATATTTGAAATGTTTTTACTTTTTTTTTTTTTTAATGACCCATTGGTTTTACTGCTTGTATAGAACTTATTGTGACAATAGTAATATTTGTGGGTAGGATTAGGATATGTACATACATCTGTAAATATTTCCATATGTGTGTGTACTCTATAATATGCACTGTGCATATATATATATATATGTGTGTGTGTATATGTATGTATGTACAAACACACACATACATATTGAAATATATACATACATAAAATACATTCATACAAACACACACATATATATATATATATATATATATATATACTGTATATATATATATATATATATATAGTATATATATATGTGTGTATAATTTGAAATATCAACGTTAATATAAACGTACAGACTGAAAAAAATGTCATGATTTAAGCGGCTCTGTAAAAGCTCCACAGGTATTTCTCGTGCCTCTTGTTTTCATGTGGCTTCCTCTCCTCTTCAGCAACATCTGGAGCAAAGCGAATGTATATTTACAAATCAATATCTAACGTTATCATATACAAAGCCGGATTATTCAAAGACATTTTTCCAGTAACACTTTCTCAATTACTTCACATTTGTTCACTCAATTGCCCGAGGAGGATACACCAGTGTGGATTCAGTTTTAATAGTTTTATTGTACATTTCTTAATTTTAGAGTTAAGAAGCTTGCAAGGTAACTCCAGTATTTGCATATTCAGCAAATTATGCACATGTACATTTTTGGTGAAATGTATTTTTTATATCTATCTTTCGACATTATAGCTAAGATAGGAGCTGTGGAACAGCATCTTAACCGACCATGATTGAAGAGAGTGGATATTCCAAGTCTGAAGGAACATTGAGTCGTCCCCTGTACGGGAGCTGATGGTGCTCCTTCATCACTCAGAGGCTGTGTCTGTTTTGACCTTGAAACAACTGAAAAGTACTGTGGTGATCGTTTCACTCGTCTGCTGCTTCTGTGGAACAGAATTCATATCATATTCTCACATTTCTGTTCGGATGGAATTCTTCCTGTTTTGGATTTTTCCACCAAATTTCCTCGGCTAGAAATTGCAGATTTATGGGCATGTGCAAATTGTACCTAGTTATTTTTTTGCGTGCCTTTTTTTGGACCCGGTCCAGGACAACTTCTGAAAATCATAAATTGGCACATTCACGGGGCTGCACCTGGCTCTCTCTCTCGCTCTCTCCTGCACTCGCAACTTTGTGTGTGTCTCAGTTAAAGAGTTTTTCTTCTACAAACTCGAACATTCTCGCTCTGCGTGTTTATTCAGCACCAACTGACTCAGCAGAGGAAACAACATACCACCAGAACTGGGTTTGTGTTTTGGAGGGGGGATTAGGTTTTTTTGTGTGTGTGTAGCTTGTGGCCTGGTTTTGTGTGTGTGTGTGTGTGTGTGTGTGTGTGTGTGTGTGTGTGTGTGTGTGTGTGTGTGTGTGTGTGTGTGTGTGTGTGTGTGTGTGTGTGCGCGCGCACGTCACGCCACTGTGGCCCTTTTCCTTTACCATATGAAAAGGAGAGCGCATTGAGATGCAGGAGGCGTCCGAAGCCCCTGTTTACCCAAAGCTGACTGGAGGATCCTTGACACAGCGAGGCCTCACTGCATCTGTGTTGTTGTACAAAGGAGATAATTCAACACTGTATGGAGCCATTCAGTCAGGAGCAGGCACCTTTAATAACCATTACCTCATTGTTATTAATAATAATAATAATAATAATTAATAATAATAATAATGATAATAATATTGAAAATGATGATGAGGATGAAAATAATAATAATTAGAAAAAATGATGATGGTGATGATAATAATAGTAATGAAAATAATCGTTAAAGTGCAGTGTGCACGACTTCTGTCATATTTGTAACTTCTAAAAATATTACAGAAACGATTACACACTGACATTGTCATGAATTTATATTCACCTAAATATAGTATTTCCCCATTTCCCTCAAATGAGCCCATTAATGTATATTTACACGAGGAGCGGGTCCTCTCTACGGGGGCCGCCATGTTTTTACAGTAGCCCAGAGTGGACGTACTAAACCAAACATCTATTGAGTTTTAATGACAACTGAAGTCGACCATAGGTTCTCCTGCATGTTCAGAGGAGTGAGGGTGAGGTGATGGATACAACACTCGACTTCATCACTTACTCTCACACACCGCACCTATAAATAAATAAATAAATAAATAAATAAATAGATAAATATTCTGGGATATCTTCGGTCTAATCCGTGCCATTGGTGCGTAATGACGCACACACTCTCTCCATTGCCTTCTTTTCCTTTTGTGAGACGCTCTCTTTGCACATGGTTGCATTCTCCTGCAGCCAGAACTTCGTGCACCCGAGGCATCCACGCTCACGTGCACGAACCCCTCTCTCGTCCAATCAGCGGGAGCCGTGCAGACTCCTCCGGTTCTAATTGGACGGGGAGCGAAGAGGCATCCGCAGCCCTGGCACAACGTAAACACATGCCCGTGTCCCTCGCTGCGCGCAGGACGCACCGGGTGAAAGCGGATAGAGTGAGCCCGAGAGGATCGCACCGTGTCGGGGGCTGCGAACTTCTTCATCGCCGCTAGAATTCAGTCGCAGTTTTCAGGCGTAACTTTCGAGAATCGCTCTGCTCCGTGGTTGTTGTTGTTGTTGTTTTTTGGGGGGGCGCAGAGACGGTGCCGCTCCCGGTCTGTGGATTTTACGCACGGCGCAGCGCACGGGACAGAGAAAAGTTTTGTTGCACAGGAATCCAAGTGCGCTTTTACCACACAGGTCCGAGGACGCTCGAGAAATCGATGGAGTGATTTGTATTTGATTTTACGCAATTTGCGCAAAAACCAGTCCCACGTGCACGTAGACTGAATTTATGGATTAGAGTAAAGTTGGACTTATCGATTCGAAAATCTAGATTTATGCTTTGTGGGATGGCAACAGCCACTTCCAGTCCCTACCTGGCCACCAGCAGGATTCTATCCGGCCCGGTCCTGCACTCAGACCGGAGGGGTGGTGGCATGCAGCCGGGCAGCACCGCTGTGACCACGGTGTCCACTGGATACAGAGGGGACCCCTCGGTCAAGATGGTGCAGAGTGACTTCATGCAGGGGGCCATGGTGGCGAGCAACGGGGGCCACATGCTCAGCCACGCGCACCAGTGGGTGACGTCCCTGCCGCACGCGGCAGCCGCAGCCGCCGCAGCCGCCGTGGCTGCCGCCGAAGCCGGCTCCCCGTGGCCGCCCAGCTCCCAGCCGCAGGAGGTGAAGAGGAGCCGGGAGGACCTCCACGCGGGCTCCGCGCTGCACCACCGGTCCCCTCACCTGGGGCCCCATCAGGCGCACCCCGGCAGCTGGGGAGGCTCCTCCGCGGCGCACATCTCAGAGGGGCCGCAGGCGCAGCAGCAGCAGCAACAGCAGCAGCAGCAGCAGCAGCAGCAGCAGCAGCAGCAGCAGCAATCCCTCATCTACTCCCAGCCCGGAGGCTTCACCGTCAACGGGATGCTCAGCTCACACGCCGGGCAGAGCCTCATGCACCCGGGGCTGGTGCGCGGCCAGTCCCCGGAGCTGGAGCACGGGAGCCAGCACCACCACCACCACCACCACCACCACGCTCACCACTTGCACCAGCACCACGGCGTCGGCCACGACGCGCACTCCGACGAGGACACGCCGACCTCCGACGACCTGGAGCATTTCGCCAAACAGTTCAAGCAGCGGCGCATCAAGCTCGGGTTCACGCAGGCGGACGTGGGCCTGGCGCTGGGCACCTTGTACGGCAACGTCTTCTCGCAGACCACCATCTGCAGGTTCGAGGCTCTGCAGCTGAGCTTCAAGAACATGTGCAAGCTCAAGCCCCTGCTCAACAAATGGCTGGAGGAGGCCGACTCCACCACCGGCAGCCCGACCAGCATCGACAAGATCGCCACGCAGGGCCGCAAGCGGAAAAAGCGCACGTCCATCGAGGTGAGCGTCAAAGGCGCGCTGGAGAGCCACTTCCTCAAGTGTCCCAAACCCTCCGCGCAGGAGATCAACTCGCTGGCGGACTCGCTGCAGCTGGAGAAGGAGGTGGTGCGGGTGTGGTTCTGCAACCGGCGGCAGAAGGAGAAGCGCATGACGCCGCCGGGACTCCCGCGCACCCCGGAGGACGCGTACTCACAGGTGGGCAGCATGGGTCCAGACACACCGTCCCCCTCCATAGACTGCAAGAGGATGTACAGCGACACGTGAACATCCCATAGTACTCTGTCAAGTGTTTGTGCAGATATTTAGAGAAACGTAACCCCCCCCCCCTCCATCCTATTCCCCCCCCCTCTCCCCTCTTCTTAAGACATTTGCGTGACTTTTCTTATTCACCAGGACAGATGTACTTTTACGCGTATTTCTGCACTACGGATCCACATTTGGGACAGAAAACAAACCAAAAAAAAAGCAAGAAAAAAAAATTCCGGAGACTTTTTAAAGTGCAAATTGAAACATGAAAAAAAAGTTCTTTGTGCAGTTGAAAAATAAAAGTTCCCTTGTCATGCTGCAGGTTTCAAAGACTGAAAGACTTGGATCGAAAGCGCTTTACTCAGCATTTTTTCTTGTTTTTACGATAAGCAATAATTTATCATCCTTTGAAAAAGGTGTTTCTCACGTTTGTGTTGTGTCGGTGGTTTTATGTTGTGCCAGTTTAAAACGGACTAAGAGCAAAGATATGATGATTCCAGTCATGCGTTTTTTTTCCTTTGTAGAAAACTTTTCTTCTTTTCGTTTCTTGGAAATTAGCAAACGCTCCCTTAAGTTAGTGTACGAGTAAGTCTGTTGTGTATTCTTGTGATTATTTATTTTTTTCCACTTGTGTTTATTTTTCAGTCAACAAACGAATAATTTAATAAATCTGACATAAGGAACATTGTGGTATGATGTTTGAGATGGCTCTTGCTCACACACACACACACACACACACACACACACACACACAGGCTATGTTGCTTGCTGTTTTCATAAGGTTTTCATAAAGCTCTATAAAGATGAATTCAGGTACATACTTACAATCTAATCCTTCAAGTCATTAAAAACATGACGAGGTTGGTAACGTTTCCCATAACTGATCAATTTCTTTTCTTTTTATCAAATGTCAAACTTTTGCTCGTTGCATGTTCAAGACCACTTTCTCTGCATGTAGCTCCTAACTTTTTTTTTTTTTTTTTTACTTTTGGAGAGTTGGAACAAACAAGCAGTTTTGGCTTTGTCTGGGGAAATTGTCAAATCATGGAATATCGCACTTTTCCATCTTTATAACAACAATAACGCACAGTTTCATAAATACTCTGAATATGTCTCATCCAATGACCGTGTCATTCCGTTGTCACCGCTGAATCCACCCGGCTCCTCCCAAAACCAGAAAAAACAACTCAATCTGAACACATGCGTCACATGACCCCGTTTTTGTCAACAGATTAACATTTTGCGTAATGTTGCAAATCGACGCCGTTACATACACATGCACGTATATACTGTACTGTAGCAGCGCTGTGGACTGCAGCTCGGTGGAATGCAGCCAAGAGAGGTCGGCTGTCCCAGCTGGCAGTTCACCTCGGCTGCGGTTGCCAAGGTGACGGTGAGATGGAGTGACACGAGGCGGCAGATCTTTTGCCACAGATGATGGAATTTGGCTGATACAGATACAGCACATAACGACGCATAACAGATACATACAGGCATGTACACACACACACACACACACACGTGCTAATGTCACCAGGCGTTGGGGGAGAAGCTGTTGTTGCAGGGGGAGAAGGCGAGAGGTCAAAGGTCAGGCTGGTTGGCCACAGTAGCCGCAACAACCAGACCATAAAGTGCTCTAACACAAACCTACAAGTTAATGCTTAACTGCAAATGTTACACTTTCAACGACAATGGTCACACACACACACACACACACACACACACACACACGCGTTTGGTAACTTTCAGTGAGTTTTATCATTAAACAGGATTTGCAGGTAGGTGCTCTCATCGATGTGTTGAGAGGTGTGTGTTTGTGTGTGTGTGTGTGTGTGTGTGTGTGTGTGTCTCGGGTGAACATTGGCAGGATTTTAGGAAACTTGGGCCCTGGTGGTTATAAATAGCAGCCTCCCTGCATGAATGGGGGGTTTCAATGGGTTTTTATTTGCCCGTTGGTCCAAACAGCTGCCGCCGTTGCAGGTCAATTTTTAATCTGCGAGGAGGCCGAGAGGAAACGAGTATGTAGATGTGACGAGGACGTGGTGACGGTGCTCGTTAGAAGTTTGAGTCGAAAAGTCGAGTGGAGGTTTTTAAAAACGAGTATTTGCGCCACGCACCTTTTGAATTGTTATTATCATCAAAAAGAACAAGTGCGAGCAAATGAGTTGTCTCTCTTGACTCGCTCGTATTTCCATTCTCTCCCATTCTTCGGTCTGTTTGTCTGAAATCACTTATTCAACCCTTTTTCGTTGTGCTGTCCAAATACTGTGTGAGACGTCTCGACTCCGCTCGGTGTTTTCCATCATGTATCTTTAAAAAGCAATAGTCACTAATTGAGTGATGTATTCCATCATAGACTAGACTCTTGTTGACAGGAAGAAAAATGGCGACGAAAAGAGAGAGCGATCGAGAGAGAGAGAGACCTAAAAGTATTATGCAGTCTACAAAAGCGTTTTCTCGTGTGTGTGTGTGTGTGTGTGTGTGTGTGTGTGTCGTTTCTGGGCAGCAGCAACATCAGTGCAGGTAAGTGTGCCGTTGGTTATCATCATTAGCTTGATGAAGTATCAGCATTACTACAACGAATGCAAAAATCTCCACTATAGCAACAATATGGTCGTTTGCAGTGTTTGTTGTGCAACACATTAAGTCCTGCTGGTGTTTACATACATCATATCCAGCATACTACACATGTAAGTATAAAAATAACCTCTACTTGTATTTTATTTTATTATCATTATCATTCATGGAATTTTCCACTTGCTTATGATATTGTTTTTAACGCGATGATTAGCAGCGCAGCGGAATTGTGCGGGAAAAATACGTCTTCCCCTCTGCGGATTGGCTCCCTGTCTCATTGTTTCTATACTTTCTATGTGTGAAGTGTAAAGTGTAGAGCAGAGGTCAGTGAACGTGTGGCCGGTTTCAAACACCGTCTCTCGCTCCCTCCCTTTTCCTTCCTCTGTGTTTTTCTGCTCACAGGAACCGGCGGCGGCAGATGGTTGCCCACACCGAGTCTGGCTCCGCTAATGTTTGATGGTTTGTGGGGACGGTTGTAATTGTCTATAATTTGGTCAGGTCTCGACCTCACTTTCTCACTCGTTCTCCCAGATCGTGTTTGTTGTGACTTTGCTCTGAAAAAAAAACAAAAAAAAACAAACTGAAGCTTCCTCCTTCACGCGGTCGCGGAGTGTTTGCTCGGTGTGGGATCTGTTGGCCTTCTCGGTCTGAACCAGGTGTCGTCATGTGCGTTGTGATCTGTGCTGCTCACGTACAACAGAATAAAAGACCGATACAGTGTCATGAAACCCGCCGTCTGCAGTCGTAGTGCAGGTTAAGTCGTCCTCATGCTTGTACGGTAGTGTCACACAGTGGTGGACAGGTGGCGCCGCCACCTTCCGCGCCTCTTTAACGGCCATGTATTCCCATCCAAGTGCTGAAGCCGAGGCCGAAGCTACTGATTATAAGAAAAGGAAGGCGGGGGGGGGGGGGGGGGGAAAATAAAAACAGGATTTGAGTGTGATCCCTCAAAGCTCAGCGATGTAAAGATGGGAGATAAGGCCGGAATTGAGGGGGAGATAAAAAAAAAAAAAAGCCCTTTAAGGGGTTTTGTCATCACATGAGGCCGGATGTCATCTCTGAATATCAATGCTGGGATCTGGAGGACGTGTACGAGCCGGAGTTGTACAATATACCCAGAGTATGGAAAACCTCCAAAACACATGAAACTATTCTAACTTCAAAAAAAAAAAAAATAATAAAGGCCCCTCAAACGTTTCATCGTGTTCAGACGGGTGAGGCTGAGGTGATGGATACCACATGCAACTTCACCTCTAGAGGTCACCAAATCGTACACACTGCACCTTTCATTTCCCACAACATGAACAGGGGAGTCCACCTAAAACTTTGGACCCACTGGACCCTGTGATTCAACTCCCACCCACACTAGGGTCCATCGTGCGCCTGTGCCCGTCATGACATCCCAGAGTACTTCCTGCTCGCCGCCTGATAAACAACTGTGATTAAAATTGAGCGATAATTGTGTCTGGCATGGGTTTGGAGCGGGCGCTGTTTGCAGTTTACATGCTAAAGATGCCATTACACCTCCTCCCTTAACAACCGCCAATGTAATTGCTCGTAATTGCTCTTAAAGCCTTTTCGCATAAGTGCTTTACATAAAGCAATTACCGCGCGATAATCCCTGCCTTAATGACGGCTGCGTATTCGCGTCGCAAAGTTCAGCGCGCAGTCACGTGCGCCGCCGACTCACACCTGCGCCGCAAATGATCTCACAAAGTTTTCCAAAGCCCAACTCTTTGGCTTTTCCCCGTTCGCACGTCGTCGGCTCCCGGCGTTTTTGCCGTTAATTATTTTCCCGTTGCTTAACAGCCGCCGCGTAACACTGATTAACACCTCGCGGCCTCCGCACGGCGAACGCAGGCTCAGGGGAGCGTTACCT
>JAFBJT010109683.1:39423-59185 GCA_016785325.1 Chascanopsetta lugubris
GACACGGGAACACGCGTGTGCGCGTCAACACGGGAACACGCGTGTGCGTGTTGACACGGGAACACGCGTGTGCGCGCTGACACGGGAACACGCGTGTGCGCGTCGACACGGGAACATGCGTGTGCGCGCCGACACGGGAACACGCGTGTGCGCGTCGACACGGGAACACGCGTGTGCGCGCTGACATGGGAACACGCGTGTGCGCGCTGACACGGGAACACGCGTGTGCGCGTCGACACGGGAACACGCGTGTGCGCGCTGACACGGGAACACGCGTGTGCGCGTTGACACGGGAACACGCGTGACTGGACATTGACTTAAAGCTCCACTCACCTCGCTCTTTCTTTTCCTTGGAGAAGGAGTCGAACTTCCTGCGCAGGGATTTTCTACGTTTGCGAGTTTCTGAGGAGACGAAAACAGTGGTTTGAATTAGACACAGTCACATTGACGACTTATACCGCAGCCGACCAGCAGGGGGGGCGGCGGGGGCGGGGGGGAGGAGCTTAACGTGAACTTTGCTGCGTCGTCCATCTTTGTTTTACAATGTGCATGAACGGTGAATAAAGATGGACGACGTGAAGTCGAATGGAATGAAATGGGAAAATAAATAGAAATGTCTCTAAAGGTGAAAATAAAAGTAATGTTAATATTAATATAACAGATTAAAAAAAAGAGAGAAATTGAATAAGTAAATCAATAAATCAATAAATCAAAGATGTCTATATAAAGAATGAAAAACAAATTTAAAAAATAAATAAATAACTGAGAGCACGTTCTTTGCATCGAATGCAAATCATTGGTTGAATGACATCAAGCTCTGCCTCACGTTACAGCAGCAGTGTGTGAGTGAGTTACGTTTCTGACCCCCCCCTCTCCCCCCTCCTCCCCCCCCCTCCCCCCTCTGATCCTGTTTATGTCCACGCCGTCATTGTTTGGGTTTGTGAAGCTGCTGTTTGGAAATCAATGATTCAAAGTCTCTCAAAGAGTCTTTTCCCTTTTAGGGACGGAGCCGCGTTCCCTTTGTCCGGAAACCTCTGCTCATCTCCTCCACATTCACTACAACTGGAGAAAAAGAAGTGTGTGTGTGTGTGTGTGTGTGTGTGTGTGTGTGTGTGTGTGTGTGTGTGTGTGAGACTGTGTGTCGGGGATAAAAGGGGTCAAATTCCCATGACTGCAGGAAATTAAAGTTTATTTCCAAATCACTCGGCCCCGACCTCCACACACACGCCACCACCAGCCGAGGCTGTGTGTGTGTGTGTGTGTGTGTGTGTGTGTGTACATGTATGAACAAAGTCCGATTACATAACACACCATCACACAGAACCAAGAGGAGGACGAGGGAAAACAGATGGTGAAGAGCGTCCAAGGAAAACACTCAGAGGTTTCTCTGCTCGTTTCGCATCGTTACTGCTTCTTGGCACAAAGTGGGGGTGAAATGCATCATGGGTAATAAATGAGCACAGCTTGATAGATTTATTTTTAGATGCTTTGCTGCAATCTTACGCGGCTGCTTCCATTTTTTTTTTTAAAACAAACACATGCCTCGTTTTTTCCTCCCATTTTAAATAATCTCTACTTCACGAGCCTGAAAATCATTCAACCGCATCAAGCAGGAAGTTTGTTTGTTTGCTTCACTCCCAGACACGAGCAGCAGGGGGCGTCTGGAGAGACCGAGCCAGAGGTAATACCAAGGCTGTTAATCCAGGTGGTCGTCATGGTAACGGTCCTAAACATGTCAATAAAATCACTCCTTCCACTTTAAAGCTAAAACAACGAGAGGGAAGTAAATAAATAAATAGATGAAGAGCGGAGGAGAGAGAGTGAGAGAAGAGAGGGAGGAGAGAGAGTGAGAGAAGAGAGGGAGGAGAGAGAGTGAGAGAAGAGAGGGAGGAGAGAGAGTGAGAGAAGAGAGGGAGGAGAGAGAATGAACTTCTGACCACAACAAAGATGGCGCCCAACCCACAGCAGGGGTTTGAGAAGATAACGGCAGGAAGGGGAGGAGTTTCTCCGAGAAACACTGGGTGAGGGTCGTGCAGACAAGGAGGCGGAGTGGGCGGGGCCTGGCGAGAGTGGGCGGGGCCTGGTGGGAGTAGGCGGGGCCTGGTGGGGGTAGGCGGGGCCTGGTGGGAGTGGGCGGGGCAATGATGCTGGGATTTCAGCCCGAGGGAAAAAGTGAAGAGGGAAGTTCCCACAGACTCAGAGAGAGGATTTCAACTGTGGTTCGACCAGAGGGACATGAGTTCTCGACCCAGCCAGCACTGTATCTTTATTCATTTCCTTTTATTATTTCTATTTTTTTTTTACTTTCTTTTCATTATGTTTCTCTTTACAGAGACAGAGAGAGAGAGACAGAGAGAGAGACAGAGAGAGAGAGAGAGACAGTCTGAAAAAAGAAGATTCCAAAACAACTGGTCTCACAGGAGAGAGACTGCTCACACACACACACACACACACACACACACACACACACACACACACAGCGTGACCTCTGACCTCACAGGCTCCGCAGCAGACGTGGTGTCTGACAGATTTACAGTTTGATGGCGACTCATGAGGATTGACATGTAAACAAGTTTGACCACAGTCAGAGGTCATGTGACCTGCTTCACCATCAGCCCCTTCTGATTTTGGATTATCTATCACCATTATTAATCAATTTATACTTTACAGATATACATAATAAATGTCATTTGTATAGGATATAATATATATATATATATATATATATCTATATATATATCTGGTCTTCAGTGATGTGAGTGGTGTAGAAATTCTTCAGATTCTTTCAGATAGTGAGAAACAAAGGGTTTGACCTTTGACCTTTTCTTATCAGAAATGACGACTTGGCTCATTCACTCTGGTACAACGTTTTCTATTGAAGCTCTGAGGTTTAAATGTGATCATGTAAATTGGATGATACACACACACACACACACACACACACACACACACACACACACACACACACACAATGAACTGTCTGACCTCTGGGGATGCTGATCTTGAAGTCCAGGTCTCGCTCCTCCAGGTGGAACAGAGCCACTTCCTGTAGCCGCGCCCGCTCCAGCTCCGAGAGGCTCTGGATGGGCACCGGCTGCAACCGCACGCTCTGACCCAACATGGTCGCCCACGTTTGGTCGCCCTGCAGGGGGCGAGAGAGAGAGGGAGAGAGAGAGAGAGAGAAGGTTACGATGCAGCAAGAGTCCCTTGTTTTCTGTTGCGTTCAGAAATTTGCGGATTTCACCTTTAATCAGTCGACCTTCAAGTTCTGGAAGAAGCGAAAACAAACGTTTAAAAGTAAAAAAATGCTGAAAAGCTCCTCGTTGAAATAAAGACTGAGGTCTCATGAAGGTTCTCAAATAAAATGAAAAAAAGAAATGATTATAATTATAAAAATATATTATATCACTTTCATCTGTAGTATTTATAATTCTGTGTGTGTGTGTGTGTGTGTGTGTGTGTGTGTGTGTGTGTGTGTGTGTCTCAGATCTATAATCACAGCCCAGCACAGTGGGTCAAAGCGCCTCGGCCCTAAACGCTAACCAGACGAGCGGCGCGGGGGTGAGAGCGGACGAAGCGCTGAGCTCTCTGAGGTCCGGGTCTCAGAACCGGTTCCGCGCGTCGTCTCGGACGCAGAGAAAAGTGCAGAGTCGGCGGTTTCTCCTCCGAAAGGTCGGCGCTCAGAAAACGACCTTCGGGGGAAAGTTGCCGGAGCGTTTGACAGGAAGTGAGCGCGCGTTTGATGTCGTCGTCGTCACGCGTGTGGAGACAAACCACGCGGAAGTGACCTTTAGAGAGAGGAGCCTGCTTTCGTCTGTCCGTGCGTCATGTGACAGGAAGTGGATCGCAGATACTGGACAGACGAACTCATCGATTCATGGTGAATGATGAAAAAAATAAATAAAAATGGCCGTCACCGCAGTTTGTCTCCTGCAGGGGGCGCTCATCACATTCTAATGCACTGAAGAACCTCACCTTTAGCAACCTTAACAGCTTCTAACCGCAGTTTCCATTATTTTGAAAAGGACGACAAATCGCCAGGAGTGAGGATATTTGGCTGATTTCCGTTTTGCGACATTTATGGAAAAAAAACAGTCTGCCGAGTCAGCGCGGGTGAAAATACTCGCAGTTCCTTTTGGAACGCGGCCTCCCTGTCCCCGTGGCTCGCTCAGAGACGACCTACAACACGGGGGTCGCGCGCGGTTCACAGGTCGGCCACCGGGGGCTCCGACCGCACACAGGGAGTCGATCCCCGTGGAACCAAAACATCCAATCACGCGACGGCAGACCAGAGACTTTCCCGCCAACAGTTCCCAGATGTGTGGACACGCAAAGTTCCACAAGTCAGACCAAAACAAATCACGAGGAAACAGGAAGTGGCGCGAGACACCACGCGACAAAAGATCTGCGTGTGTGCTCCACTCGTCCGATGAAGAGATGCTCTCTCTCTCTCTCTCTCTCTCTCTCTCTCTCTCTCTCTCTCTCTCTCTCTCTCTCTCTCTCTCTCTCTCCTCTCTCTCTCTCTCTCTCTCTCTCTCTCTCTCTCTCTCTCTCTCTCTCTCTCTCTCTCTCTCTCTCTCTCTCACGAGACGCACCTGTGATGTAAGAGGCTGCTTTTCTGACATTCCCGGAAAGTTTTAATGGCCCTCATCGACGTGAATTAACATACTCAAGGGGGGGGGGGGGGGGGGGGGGGGGGGGGGGGGGGCCCTCCCCCTGACCCTGGCGTGTGTCGGACAGCCCTTCCAGAGCTCAGCGGAGAAAAACGGCCTTATTAGCCCAGTTCATTAAAACCATTAATAGTCATGAAATGAGAGGCTCCCGAGTCCAAAAGGCTTAATGCTCCATCCATATTAATTAGACGCCTACAAATCTGAAGTGAGGGCGAAACCGGGGGCGGCTGCTGCTGCCGCTTCTGCCCCACACACACACACACACACACACACACACACACACACACGTGCCCACTGTGGCATAACCCCCCACCCCCCCTCCCCCCCAGACTGTCACCATGCATGCGTTTCCCTCCTGTTCCGACTCCGAGATTAAATTCTGTTTTAATTAAAACTGATCACATTAAGAAACTGATGTGGTTAATTAACTGGACTCTTGGTGGAGGCAGCTTCCTCTACATGGTGGAACACCTTCTTTTAGAGAGAGAGGGGGGGGGGGGGGGTGCAGCAGGATATATTACCCCCCCCCCCCCCCCCCGCACCTCCCATCTGTTTTAAGAAGTTGTCCAGATTCATTTTCAGGCTTCAAAGAAATTTCTCTTGCATCTCGCATTTCTTGGGAATGACGGAATTCTTTACTGTGCTGCGCCTCTTTACTGACCTCTAGTGGCAGCTGCCGGGATCAGCACACACTTTTTCATTTGTTCAATATTATACCTTATATATAAATTAAAATATTCTAATTTCCAATTGAAATGTTCTTTGAAATTTCTCTACAGTAGAACAAGAAGCAGTTCAGGGAGTTTGGCTGAGAACACAGGAAGTTTAAGAAAGTGGGAGGAGCTTGTACACAACTTATAGAGGCATAACATTCACTCATTCACAACATTTAGTTTGCAGGAAACTGAATTCTGGACTCACCCAAGGTGGATTTCCATCCGACTCCATCGTGTGGACTCGTCCTCCTCTTCCTGTTGTCAGGAGACTCCGCCCACTTCTCTCAGGTGCGTTGATTGGGCTGATTCCTGGAACCTGAGACCAATCACAGCAGAGAGGAGGCAACATCAGAAAACAGAGGAATAATGAATTCACAAAAGCACCAACTGAAATAATAATAATAAAGATAAAAATAATAATAATACAATGAAATAAATTAAAATGAAAATAGAATCACAAGAAAAGAAAAAAGAAAAGAAGAAAAATGTAATTTCATTAAATTTAAATAGAATGATTTTTCAGTCAATCTCTCTCTCTCTCTCTCTCTCCCTCTCTCTCCGTCCCTCCCTCCCCCCTCTCCATCTGCGCCCGGCACTCCTGCTCCAGCCGGTAGAAGTTATGGTTTGTGGCCGGTGAGCTGACAGCGCTACAGCGGAGGGCGAGATAAGGCTGTGACCTCCCTGACCACAGAGGATGAGATGAATACATTTACGCCGCCGTGTGATGGGGGGATCGAGTCCAGGGGGGAGGAGGAGGAGGAGGAGGAGGGGGAGGAGGGGTGGAAGGAGGGGGGGCGGGCGTCCCTGGACACCTGGCCCCCACCTCCACTCAACCTGCTGTATCTGTAACAAGGGGTAGAGACAGGAAGAGGACGAGGGAGGGAGGATGGATGGAGGAGAGAAGGAAGTTTGTTATAGTGTGTATATTTAGAGAGAGAGAGAGAGCGAGAGAGAGAGAGAGAGAGAGAGAGAGAGAGAGAGAGAGAGAGAGAGAGAGAGAGAGAGAGAGAGAGAGAGCAGCGCCTCTTTTTCCCCAAGGCCCGATATCCTGATATTGGATGATGTTTCATAATCAAGGCCTCGTCCTGCCACAAGGCCACGATTCATCACCCTGAGTACATGTACTGTGTGTGTGTGTGTGTGTGTGTGTGTGTGTGTGAGAGAGAGAGAGAGAGAGAGAGAGAGAGAGAGTTGCTCTGATACAATATTAGACACGTACATATATAACACCACGTCCACCTGAATAATTCATTTTTCAAAATTCATCATTTTCAACAAGTCTTCGCCGATGCATAACTCCTCCTACTTCCTGGTTCATCCCAAAAAAATGGGCAAAGAGGCAGAGCTACAAGTAGAGCTAAGGGTGGGCCCATGGTGCTGTGGCAGCATCCACAGAAGGTCGGCCCAGGTGTCACACTGAGGCCACGCCCTTTAATTATGCACAATTTCAAATCTAAACAGAATGAAAAATAAGCCCCGCCCCCTTACAGTTACAAACGCGACTGACTGAGACCAAAACTGTAGTTTGAACCGGACTTCAAACACGTTTCATTCTCCTCCGAAGTTCATCATTTTAACATGAGGGTCTGTGGGACTGACTCACTTTTGGAGTCGGCCTCTAGTGGCCACTCTGTGAACTGCAAGCAGCTTCACGAGGGGATCTGAGGTTGGGGAGCAGAACTCTGAGGAACGCACCAAGAACCAGTGGTTTGTCCTTTCAGTGTGTGTGTGTGTGTGTGTGTGTGTGTGTGTGTGTGTGTGTGTGTGTGAGTGTGTGTGTGTGTGTGTGTGTGTATGTTCACCAAGGGCATCATTTATCCAGCGACCCAGAGGCAAAAACAACCAGCTGCCAGTGTTGATGGTTCCTGCTGCAGCACCTGTGTGGATTGGGGTCAAAGGTCGTCAGTCACAGGCAATCAGGAGTAAATGGAGCCTGTGTAACAACAGACAAACGGCTAAGAGCTGCAGAACAAAGCCAAGGCCGCGGCCCTGTGTGTGTGTGTGTGTGTGTGTGTGTGTGTGTGTGTGTGTGTGTGTGTGTGTGTGTGTGTGTACTTCCCTTATTTCACTCCACCGCTGTAACCGGATTAATCCTCGTTCATTTTCCTGTCGTCTGACCTTGTTCCCGATTCCGAAAGCTGCGAACCTCACCATCGTTATTGTTTTTCTTATTTACGAAAAAAAAAAGCAGAGGCTCCGCCCCCAAATCGCATTTCCAATCCCCTGAGGTTAAACACCATCAGCTCGCCTCCCTCGTCCCCGTAATCCAGCCCCACTCTTAGTGTCCCCGCCCCCCCCCCACACACACACACACACACATCCTGTAAATTGAGCTAGCGGAAGATTGGCGTCTCGGAGTTGGGGCGGAGTCAGGGGTGGGAGAGGGGAGGGGGGAGGGGCGAGGGGGGCAGCCACATATCAAAGAGGCATTAAAGTCACTGATCCGCCGGAGCCTTAACTCACTCTTACATCATCATAAAACATCCACCAATTTAGCGGCGCTGTCGGAGAGAGGAGCCATAACACATCTGCATAATGCAGCGTCCTCACTATGTTAATCCCCCCCCCCCCCCCCCCCCCCCCCCCCCCCCCCCCCCCCACCACCACCCCTAAACTCAGCCGTGGTACTACAAGTGCTCTCTCTCTATCTCTCTCTCTCTCCCCCCCTCTCTACACCTCTCTCGCCCGGTGTATTGGGCGAGTGCGCGCCGCCATGCCAGCAATGGCGGAGATAGCGGCGGTAAACGAGGCCCTCCGAGGCCCTCAGAGCTCCTCCCGTGGCGCCGGCGGCGCCGGCGGCGTGATAGTCAGCGATACCGCCGGGCGTCACTGGAGGAGCAATAGAAACACATTAGCGCCTGAAATCACTCCCCCCCCCCCCCCCCCCCCACACCCACCCCCCCCCCCCCCCCCCCCCAACACACACCGCTGAGGGGTGTGAGTTACTGGGTAAATGGATGGAGTGCATGCAGGGGGGAGGAAGAGTTGAGGGGGGGGGGTTGGGGGAGGCAGGATGGGGGAGGGGTTTAGGTGAGATTCAGCCTCGTGACGACTTGCACTGACACATGTGATTTGTTTTTAATTTTCTGCCTGTGTGAAATATGGAAGATGACTTGATTAAATTCTGCAGATGCACACACACACACACACACACACACACACACACACACACACACACACACACACATCCAGCTTCCCTAACTTTCAGGTAATGGACTGTAAATAAAGATGGATGACATGAGAGATCACCAAATATCTCTGGCTCAAAGTGTCTCTCTCGCCCCCTGGTGTCAGGCTGCGGTATGGGTCATAAACTCTGGCTCTTTTTTACTCAAAATAAAATAAAATAGAATAAAATAAAACAAAACAAAATAAAAACAAACCAAATAAAATAAAATAAAATAAAATAAAGTGAAATGAAATAGAAATATTTTAGCTATTTTAAAATGTTGCTTTTCTTAATTACACATTCAAAAAAGTATTCCTGCTAAAAATATCTAGTATTCAATAGATATTTAATGCAAGTGTTATTTTACAGTGGCAGAATAAACTGTGCTTATTTTAATCTAATGAGCCACGTTGGCTCACGTGTCTCATAGTGAGACAGTGCCACCTGCTGGCAGCACAGGCTCATCACATCATCGGTCAGTTATAGTTTCCTCAATTTCCAGCTCTGCCAAGATTTAAACAAAAATAAAGCTTGCATGTTTTTATTTTAGGTTTCAGTCAATCCGATGTTTGTGTTTATAATATATACATTTGTAATTTTGAGGGGAAACGTCCATAAATAGAATATCTCACTGTGAACTGTTGATCCTCGGGCTCATGCAGCTGATTTCATTGGGACTTCGCTGCCCTCTAGTGGCATCAAGTTGAACTGCATAGTTCAAACATAGTTCAAACAGTTCAGAGAATGACAGAAAACAAATAAACTACTTTTTCCAAACTCTAACTTCTAATGTTTTAAACAGAGTCAAATAATGTATTTGTAGTGTGGAAAATTAATACATATGTATGTTTACAATTATATATTATATTACATTATATGATATCAAATTATAGATTTCTTATTACATTATATTTTGTTATATATTATTGTATTCTAGTATATCAAATTTCTTATCATATAATATAATTTTTCCACAATTGATCATTTGTCATTGATGATGAAGTTGTTGGTGTCAGTTCCCCTTTAATTTTTTTGTTTTTTTTCCAAACGTCGATGATGTTCTCTCCTCTGTCATGGAGGAAGAGGAGGGGGGGAGGGGGCGGGGGTCTCACACTGACATATATCCACAGACAAGAGACACACCGTGGACTCACACACACACACACACACACACACACACAGGGATTGTCATCATGTGACACACACACACACACAAACTCCACCACATGAGTGTGAGCTGTAATTCATCGTGTGACGACACCTGCTGGGATTCTTTCTCTCTCGTGAATAAAAACACGCAGGTAAGATCTTCATCCTCATCATCATCCTCATCATCATCACTGCCTCCTCCCTGACATTCGTCTATCATGTGTCACACCTGCGTCAATTAAGGTCTAATGTGGAACTTCTGCAGAGAGAGAGAGAGAGAGAGAAAGAGAAAAAGAAAGAGAGAGAGAGAGAGAGAGAGAGAGAGAGAGAGAGAGAGAGAGAGAGAGAGAGAGAGAGAGAGAGAGAGAGAGAGAGAGAGAGCGTGTCTGTGTTTCAGCACCAAGGACAGAGCACCGGAGGATACTGCGCAATTCGGGAGCAGCAGGAGACAGAGGCACTGCGCACCTGCGTCTGTGAATAGGAAACAGACGAACGTCATTGCATTATTATTATTATTATTATTATTATTATTATTATTACTACGTAGACGAGCGTCTGCACTGATCCACGGGGGGAGCCGAGGTGTGGGTGGCTGTTTGGTTCAATTCCCGGTTCCACGCCCACCTGTGAGTGATTCCTGCCCTCAGACCTGCATGTTGACTCAGACTGTCCTGGATAAGAGCTGTGACGTCACTGAATAACAATGATGTTGTGGTGTGGGTATGCAAAAATATGATCTCCGGGCTCATCGTGGTTCGTCCGCACGTTCAGGACCCAGCACCAGATCGGTGACTTAGAAAACAGGACACACACACACACACACACACACACACACACACACACACACACACACACACACAGAGTATAAGAGAGCCATGCACACTGTAACAGTGAGTTATCTCCGACTACGTTGTTAGTTGGGCTGCGGTGAATCAAGGAGACTCCCCATCTGACACCTGAGTCTCGGGAGTCTGAATCCTCGCTTGACTCATCCCTTTTTTCGCCACAACACTCGCAACCAACTGGTAAGTATCGCAATGTAGCGATAATACTATTTACGAAAGTCTGATTCGCAAGTTAACTACATTTAAACTGGGAACAGCTGGTTTGTTTGGAGGTTGGATGGAGCAATGATGGCTCATGAGTCACTCTGGTGGCAAAAAGTGGTATTACAGGATCACCAGACCAGCACCTTATAGCCCCTTATCGAAAATCAAAATGAAATGAATCAAGTTGTGATTGATGGACTGTGTTTTACAGGGAAAGAAAATGGCCGCCGCAGACGTCCTCTATGTGTTTTTGTGGATCCTCACAGTCGTCACCCCGGGACTCGGCTGCCCTGAGCTCTGCAGCTGCTCCGACAAATACAGCCGCCATGTGGCCGAGTGCTCTTACAAAGATATCACTGCAGTACCACACGGTTTCCCCTCTAACGTCACCACCGTGAGTCTCTCTGCCAACCGGATCAGTCTGGTTCCCGTGGGCAGCTTCGAGAACGTGACCCAGGTGACGTCGCTGTGGATGGCCCACAACGAGATCAGCTCCATCGAGCCTGGCACCATCGCTCCGCTGGTCCACCTGCGCAACTTTGACATCAGCCACAATAAGATCAAACACTTCCCCTGGGAGGATCTGGAGAACCTGACGTCCCTGCACCTCCTGAAGATGAACCACAACAAGATGAGCCACCTGCCGATGGACGCCTTCGCCAACCTCAAGGAGCTGAGGTCCCTGCGCCTCAACAACAACAAGTTCACCACCATAACCGAGGGGACGTTCGACGGTCTGTTGTCTTTGTCGCACCTGCAGATTTATAACAATCCCTTCGCGTGCACCTGTTCCCTCGACTGGCTCCGGGACTGGATCTCGACCACCACCATTACGGTGGCCGAGCAGAACCTGATCGTTTGTGAGAGTCCAGAGAAACTCAAAGGTGAAGTGATTGGACAGTTCTCAGAGTCAAGGTGTACGAGCCCGAATGTGACAATTAGAACCGACAGTCAAGACTCGGTATCGGAGGGCAACTCCTTGGTTCTGACTTGCATTTTCAGCGGAAACCCCAAACCCCTCGTCATGTGGAGTATCCACAGCAGAGCCCGGAATCAGGAGCTGGTTCTGCCCTTCACCGAGGACGACTCGGCAGAATCAAAGGAGGATTCCACAGAGTCGCATCATCGCTTCAAAGTCTTCAACAACGGAACTCTGATCGTCCCGCATCTTCGGCAAGACGACGGCGGGAACTACAGCTGCTCCGCCACAAACGAGGTGGGCAGGGCTGAAGATGAGGTGGAAGTGAAGGTCACAGCGTCATCTAAACCAGCTACCATGATGCAATTGACCACAACAGCAACTTACACCCAAACTCTCCCAATGAGACGCCAAACGGAGAAAGTATCCGTTACGGATTCTTTGCCAAAAGACCTTGCGCCAACTGTCGCACCCATTGAGATGACTTCTTCCCAGTTGTATGACACGGAAACTAAGACAATCTCAGGTGCGAGTAAATGTGGCCTGACGGCAAACACCAAACTCATCTCCAGCCACGTCTTCAGCGGCAGCCTGGACGACGTCAAGCAGTACACCTTCAACTTTGGCGTCATCGCGTTAGGGGTGTCTGAAACCGAGGCAACGGTTCGGTTGAACCCTCTCCTCATCCTCCGAGAGAAGATCGCCAACCAGGCTGCTGATGTTCCCTCGTCCGAGAGCCGCGACCTTTCCGACGTCCCTGAAGACGCCAGCAGCGACGGTTTGTACCTTTGCGTCACTGACGACCGCAAACACTCGGCTGTGCAATGGTCACGAATCAAAGACGGTATCAACACATATCTCTTCCGCGGTTTGCGTCCCGGCACCAACTACTCGCTGTGTCTGACCTACAGAGGCGACGACTGCGAGGTCCAGGTGCTGTTTACCACCAGGAGGCGTGTCCCCAACCTGCTCATCATCATCTCCGTCAGCATCTGCCTCCTCACTGTGTCCACCGTGCCGCTGCTCGGTGCCACTTGCTTCCACCTGGTGTACATGTACCGCGGCAAGACCTACAAGCTGATCCTGAAGGCCAAAGACCAGTACCACGTAGAAAGGAACCTCACCGTTAACTTCAACACCCAGGTTCCGCTCACCGACTCCCAAAGGAAGATCAACGGCAGCCAGCTGGACGAGGAGGACGAGGAGGAGGACGAGGAGGAAGAGTCGGAGAGTGTGGACGGGGCGAAGGAGGCAGATACAGAGGAGAGTGTGGTGACCGAGTCCGTCACTCTGTCCCAGTGCAGGGGGAATTTAGACGACTGCGAGGTGGGGTCTGAGTATAGCGACAGGCTGCCACTGGGGGCAGAAGCTGTGAATATTACTAACAACTACAAATACCCAAATCAGTAAAAATGTTGAATACTCGTAAAAGTAATTCGTTTTGCATTCAATTACAGGGTAACACGAGATTTCCTTAAAAATCTGCACCCGTGGTTGAGGTTTCTTTAGCTCTAGCATAAGCTGCTAACAGGCTCTTCCAACCTCAAAAGTCAGATCATTGTTGCGTAGAGATTAATGTTCGTACTCAATTGAAAGCAATTTTCAACAAGGTGCACTAGATATACAATGTTCATAAGGTAAACAATGTTTTTTGAGAGACGACTGTGACTTTAACATTTGGCCTATGATGACAAAACGCCAATCAGCTCATCCTGGAGTCCAAGTGAATGTTTGTATCTAATTTGATGAAAATCTTGGGAGTCACTCCCATGAAATTGCGTTCATAACGTGACAGATGATGGACAATCTGACCGGGCACAAGCTAGTGTCATGACAGACGAAAAAATGGCGAACTAAAATGCTAATGCTCTGCTTTAAGCTACTTTCAGTCGATCTGTGTTGACGTGCAACTGTACAAAATAAGCAGACTGTGATAAGTCCTCTAATGAGGATGTTAAATGTTTATGAAGTGTAATACCACTAGTGTCCAGCAGGTGTCAGCTCAGTGTCCTGTTCTATTTTCATGTTGAATCAAACTGTGTGTTTGAAATAAGCTAAATGTGGACTAACATGTCTTCTACAGTGAGTGTGTATGTGAACTGTTGTATCTGGGTCATGTGACCGTACTTATATATAACTACATGTACTTGTACACATCATGGCCTCATATGTACTGCGTCTGTGTGGTGCATAGAAAGACGCAATACCTACATGAACAGACGGGGGCAGTGTAGTGCCAGATACTCATTAATGGCATATGGGGGATGTATCAATGGAGATTGTATCTACTCTTCATAATTCTATTTTTAGTTGTGAATAATCATCTGAAAATTAGAATTGTTTATTTTATTTTCGTAGGATATATTTTTGTACTTTTATCAAAGTGGGTCCTTTTGCATGGAGGCCGCCATGTTTTTTCAGTAGCCAAAAAAATCATACTGGTATTTATTTAATTATATATCTATTCTGGGGGCGGGGCTTATGTATGTTTTCATAGTCCGAAGCTAATTATAGTGTTTCTGACAGGATGAATATTTATTCAGCTGCAATACTAACATCACCACTAGATGTTGCCTTTTTTATTTACGGATTACAAAGTTCTGTAAGGTTTGAGTTAGTAAGGTTAAAGTTAAAGCTGCATGCTGCCTCTTGTTGTCGTTTGTCTCGTCATGTGTAAACACGTGTTCCTGCAGAAAAGCTCAGTGTCAGTTTTAAATCATGAAATGTGACAACATTTTTACCAAAGTGTGTAAATGTTTGCACAATCTTTACGCCTCTGATCCTCTGTGCCTCAATAAAGTTTAGACAGAACAACACCGATGGTTGTTTACTTGTTTTCTGTATCAACAGCTGTATTCAAAATAATTAGTTTTAAATGTGATAACATACCATTTAAAATTATAATATAGACATAACATGTATATTGTACATGAATTGTCCCATGTGCAATATACATGTACTATTTAATGATAAAATATCAAGCAAATATGTGTGTATTGATTTGGGAAATTGCATGAATATCCCAATCAGATCACATATAATTATATAATTTTCTGCAAATAGAATTTGCAATTTATCAATGTATTTTTTTAGCATCACTATTTATTTGGTATGTACATTTATTATTAGAAGTAGCAGAAAGTAGTATTATCTTCATTATTAGACACAAGATAAACAATGTAATGTAATGTCAGTGACGTCAGTGTTTATGTATGAACTTGTGTTTTAATATCTTATCGAAAGCAGTTACGTATATAAAGTTCTCCCCTCCATGATCTAACAAACAACTGAATGTGAAACCAGGCAGAACACAAACATCAGCCTGTGCTGACGTGACTCCATCAACCAGGAGGCAAAAATAGACGAGTGACCTCTGATCGACCTCCACTCAGACCAACATTGATCTGCACCATCACTTTGGATCACTGAGGAACGAACAGGCCTCTGTGGCTCAGATACGGATTATTACACTAGTCTGGTTCAGTGGGTTAATTCTAGGAATGAGTATTATCCATCATAGAGATTTAATGTTATATTAGACTTGAAGAAGGGGGCGGAGCTTAGTCATACAACAGAGCATCATAAAGGTAAACAAATGTGTCCGATGAGACAAATGCATTCCTGTGTTTTATTGGGTTCATGAGTCCATACGACCTTTAACCACTTTTACACATAAACGAGAGAGAGAATAGGGGGGGGATCAGTCATCAAACTGATTTTGACAGGTTTACGACACCTCATAACATACGCCTCACCCCCTGGACCAAGCAGAATCATTGGTGGGGAAGTAAGCCCCGCCCCTCTCGACCAATCAGAATCGTTGGCGGGAAAGTAAGCCAGTAAGGTTCACCCGACGAAATCCACTGCTTCTTTCGCGGAAAACAGATCATGTATATGAAAACCCCCTCGGTGAGTGGTCTCAGCACCACTCGGACCCCTCCACTAACGGACTCCCCCATTGTGATGTAACTTCTGTTTAGTCTTTAAGTTTACAGTGACTATCGCTGTGGAGGGATAAGACAGCATACATGTGGGTTTCTATTGGTAGACAGATTATCTTAAATAGATTATCTTGTATTTGTACGTAATCAATTCTATATATAATATAACATAACAATAATAACAATAATAAAATAATCTATTTTCCTACCTTCAGATCGTCCCAGGGGTAGGAGAAGTGGTCTTTTTGACAAACAGGGACTCTCTCTGGAACTTACATCTGGATGATAACGCAAAAACTGAGGATTTACATCATCCGGATTCTCAGCATTGACTTTGCTTGAAAAAACTGACTTTGGTTGAAAAAAGTGTAGCGTGTAGAAGAGGCTCACATCGCAATGGTCCGACCGGATGTTGTGGAGCATGCACGATACACCACTGTTATGTGCGGAGGGGTGGGTATGTGTGTGCACACTGAGGTTCATCATCTGTAGGCCACAGCATGAGTTGGAGGGTATTGCCCCACCGCTCAACCCGTCCCTACCAGGCGCTGGCCGCGGCATCCAGGGGCCCGACACCTCCGGGAGGGCCCGGGGATCCCCGAGGCGCGACACGGGCAGGCAGACCACAAGTCTGCCCCAGGAGACAGCCCCGAGCGAGCGACGGGAGAAGCCAGCGCAGAGGCCAGCGCCGCAGTAAGGAGGCAAGGGGCCCCCGGGCAATCCAGGACCGCCCCCCAGGCCCGAGCAGGGCCTGAAGCCGGGTAGTTAACACACGGTTAGAAAATGTTGCCCGACGAGTCTCCATCGGTCAGTCTGAAGACGATAAACAACATCACAACCAGCAGAAAAGTTGCTGTTGGCACGCTATCACTATTACATTACTATTACGGTCACTATCGTTAGCGTATGTTTAGCCAGAGCTAACATGCTAACTTAACGTTACAGCAAATGTGAAGTTATCCAACTTATTATACCTGGACTGGTCCTTAAAACGCCAAGTCGGAGTATCTTTTCACCCAAAGCCATAGGCAGAGGCTGTGTGCGGAGCATAGTACAGGCGAGCGGTGCCGGTAGAGACGAGCGAGCGGGCCGGGTAGAAGTTGGACCGTTAAAACTTCTGGAAATGAACAGAAGGAGAGAGCGGAAAGTAGAGCTAACCGGAAGTGAACTCACCAAGGAAGTCTCATCCACTTTCGAGGAGGGTCTGGCGTGAACAACGACACTTCTCTGAGAGGAGAGCGAACAGCGACCCCTGACGGACTGGAGGACACAGAGGAAACTACACGCAATCTCAAGTCAAAAATAGAACGCATCCACATCTAAATATTTTCCTTGGAACAAACAATGTTTTTTACATGGATGCGGAGATAGACACGTAATATATAATATCTTAAAACTAACAGGATGATAAATGAATGATTGAAAACAGCTGTAGCACTTTCTTCCACCCCTCTCTTCCTCAGTCACACTTTTCATTACATTCTCTCCCAAACAGTCCAGGTCAAACTTTTTTCATGCAATATTCCATTTACCTTGAATGCAGGTTAACTATGTTTATCATCAGGTACCATAAAATTATCACAAATATACACAATTATCAATATTATTGATTAAATATATTGAATCCATCAGTGAAAGTGAAGGTGGCTGGATCTAATCCAGACCTGGCTCACCATGACAAGATGGAAGAGTGATCTGTGGGTGTGAAAGTAAGACTGGAGTGTTTGAATAGAAATTTGGATTTACGTCAACATCAAAAGAAAAAAAAACTGTAATAAACATCCTGTAAAATGACAGTTCATCTGATCTCCACGCAAAAAAACAGAACCAAACCAAAGGATCTTTTGTAGCTTTTTTTGTACTTCATTCAAACTCGACAAAGTTCATTTCTCCTGAAGTAACAAAAATATGCTAATGAAATGACGTATCTATCACATGACCCCATTCAAGTCCAGGACATTTTGATGAAAAAAAAACAAAAAAAACATCATATATTAAAAATATAGAATAAAAAGACCAATAACGTCCATGAGTGCTCTCTGTCTCGAGATGTCCAGCAAAGACTTTCACTTTCCACTTTGAGCTGCTTCAAATACTGTTTTTTTTCTAAACCCTTTGCCACACACAGACCAACTCCACCGCTTCTCTACTGTATGAAAAGACAAATGTGCATTCAAATGTGATTTTGTTTCTAAATCTTTCAACACGACTATATCGCTCATCTCCCGTACGAACTAACACGCGTCCTCCATGTTAACACCGGATGGCCTTTCAACTGCATGAACGCCCATGTGCCTCTTCATAGACTTCTTTTGTTTGAACCCTTTACCGCACTCTGGACAGCTAAATGGCCTTTCCCCCGAATGAACCAACAAATGAATCTTCATACTCTGCTTGTAATAAAATCCTTTACCGCACTCTGGACACCTAAATGGACTTTCACCTGCATGAACCAACATATGACTCTTAATGTTATGCTTGAAGTTAAATCCTTTACCACACTCCGGACAGCGAAATGGCCTTTGACCCGCATGAACCAACATATGACTCTTCATATTGCTCTTTTGTGTAAACCCTTTACCACACTCCGGACAGCTGAACGGACTTTTACCCGCATGGACCAACATATGACTCTTCATACTCTGCTTGTAATTAAATCCTTTACCACACTCCGGACACCTAAATGGACTTTCACCTGCATGGACCAACATATGACTCTTCATATTGCTCATTTGGTTGAATCCTTTACCACAGTCTGGACAGCTAAATGGACTTTCACCTGCATGAAGCAACATATGCCTCTTCATACTATTCTTGAAATTAAATCCTTTACCACACTCTGGGCAGGTAAATGGACCTTCACTTGCATGAGCCAACATATGCCTCTTCATTTTGCTCTTTTGTCTTGATCCTTTACCACGCTTTGGGCACATGAATGGTCTCTCTGCTGGATGGACTAACACGTGCTCTTGCAATTGCCGCTTCTCTGTGAATCTTTGATGACACACAGAGCAAATGAAGGATCCCTGGTCAGTTTCACCTTTCATAACACTCACACTGGGATTGTAACGTCTTGTTTTCAAACTGGCCTGAGGCTCCCTGATCTCCTGCCTGTCATCTTCGTTACTGTCCGTCACAGGTTCAGAGGAGCTCTCCGTCTTGTCCTCAGGTCCTGGTTGTGAATGTTCATCAGGACCTGAATTGGCGGCTGCTTCTGTCTCTCCACAGCTCACTCCGTTCTCATCGGTGTGACACCGATCGAGCTGCGAGGACGGAGGTTTCTCTTCGACTTCTTCACTCTTCACAGCAACAGGAGTCAATGTAAACCTGACGTCAGTCTCCTTTGATCCTTGAAGTTGCTGTCCCTCCTGACTGATCAACACAGTGTTTGGTTCCTCCTTAACAAATGGGAGTTCTGAATCATCCTGATCCACAGGAGGGCTCTGCTGCTGCTGTTCAGGGGGATCCTCTTCTTTAATCATCATCTGCTGCTGCTGGATTTCTGTAGAGGACAAACAGACAATAAAGAGGCAGGCCTCCCTGCATGTACAGTAGAGAGAATGGGGGTGGGGTCTCTCATCAAGCCGATACTGACAGGTGGGGGGCCGGCTCTTAGACACATCACTGCAGGAGAAGGACCCAAGAAGTTGGGCGTAGGTTCGGTCGTGGAGCAAGGTTCAATAAAAAGACATTCACCTTGGTAAGTTGGACTCACGTCGTTCTGGCGGAACACAACATAGACAGCGCCACCTATCCCAACCAACACGAACCACACGCAGGTGGAGAGTTTGGCACAGTGACGTCAGAGGGAGCAGAGACTCACCGACTCTGTGCAGTCTGAGCCGGGGCTTCAGCGCGGCATCGAACAGCCTCCTCTCCCGCTCCCACCGCTCCACTCGGCCCTCGTGTTCCGCCACGGTTTGTTCCAACACGCCGACGACGTCCTCGGCCGCCGCCGTTAGCCGCTCGGTTAGCAGCGCGCGCAGCACCGCGACCGGAGCCGGTTCCTCTCCTCTCTCCACCTGCAGCAGGAAGTCTTCGGCGGCGGCGCTGATCCGCCCGTGGACCGTCACCCGGAAGAACCGCACACCGAACTTTCCCTCCATTTTCACTGCACCGAGGTCCTTCTGGTGGACGCGGACAGAA
>JAFBJT010109683.1:59431-73143 GCA_016785325.1 Chascanopsetta lugubris
CCACCGCTCCCGCTCCCACCGCTCCACTCTGCCCTCGTGTTCCGCCACGGTTTGTTCCAACACGCCGACGACGTCCTCGGCCGCCGCCGTTAGCCGCTCGGTTAGCAGCGCGCGCAGCACCGCGACCGGAGCCGGTTCCTCTCGTCTCTCCAGCTGCAGCAGAAAGTCTTCAGCGTGCAGCAGGAAGTCTTCGGCGGCGGCGCTGATCCGCCCGTGGACCGTCACCCGGAAGAACCGCACACCGAACTTTCCCTCCATTTTCCCCGCACCGAGGTCCTCCTTCTGGAAGCGGACAGAAAGAGAGGGAAGGTACAGTTAACCGGAAGTGAGGTCACAGAGGAAGTCTCATCCACTTTCGAGGAAGGTCTTCTTCTTCTTCTTCTTTTTATTTAATGGCGGCTGGTCACCAACATTATGTGGCATTACCGCCATCTACTGACCCGGGGTGTGGGACAGGCTCCTACCTCCCGTTAGACCCTCAAATCCCCCCCCCCCCCCCCCCCCCCCCCCCCCCCCCCCCCCCCCCCCCCCCCCCCCTAAACCCCCCACCCCCCCCCCCCCCCCCCCACACCCCCACACCAAATCCACCCCCTTTACTGACTTTCACCTATCTAGCTGCCGCCAGGCTGGATCTAATCCGGACCTGGCTCTCCGGACAAGATGGACGAGTGATCTGTGGGTGTGAAAGTCACCTGAAATACCAAATCACTGAGGGTAACCTGACTGGGTGCAGAGTAAACAAAAGTCAGAGACTGGAGTGTTTGAATAGAAATTTGTATTTACATCAATATCAAAATTTTAAAAATCTGTTATAAACATCCTGGAAAATGACAGTTTATCTGATCTCCAGATATTTTGATGAAAATAAAAACATCATATATTAGAAAATATAGAATACAGAGACCAATGATGTCAACAAGTGCTCTCCGTCACGAAATGTCCAGCAAAGACTTTCACAGACGTGTCGTTTACAAAAGCTCTTTACCTTTGTCACTTAAAACTTTGATTCAAAAAAGGATCTTTCTCCTGCGTGAAATCTCGAGTGTACCTTTTGTCCATTTAACAAAACCCTTGACTCGCTTCAGAGCAACTAAACCGTTTTTGCTTCCGTATGAATCTTGATATGTTTATTCAGTGAGACCGTACATTTAGGGGCTTCTGTTTTCTGTATGCGCCGACACGTGCGCTTCAAATGCTGCTTTTCCCCCAAATCCTTTACCGCAAACAGAGCAACTCCACGGCTTCTCTCCTGCGTGAATCGACGCGTGTGCATTCAAATGAGATTTCTTTCGAAATCTTTTAACACAATGAGAGCAACTGTATGGCTTCTCTCCCGTATGAATCAACACGTGTGTCCTCAGATACTGCTTATGTTTAAACCCTTTACCACACTCTGGACAGCTAAACGGACGTTCACCTGCATGAAGCACCATGTGGGCCTTCATAGAACTCTTCAGTTTAAACCCTTTACCACACTCGGGGCAGCTGAACGGCCTTTCGCCTGCATGAACCACCATGTGACTCTTCATATTGTTCTTTTGTTTGAATCCTTTACCACACTCTGGACAGCGGAATGGACGTTCACTTGCATGAAGCAACACGTGTGTCTTCATATGGCTCTTTTGTCGGAAGCCTTTACCACACTCTGGACACCTAAATGGACTCTCGCCTGCATGGACCAACACGTGCCTGTCCATAATATGCTTGTAGTTGAATCCTTTACCACACTCTGCACAGCTTAATGGCCTTTCAGCCGCATGAACCACCATGTGCCTCTTCAAACTATACTTGAAATTAAATCCTTTACCACACTCTGGACAGCGAAATGGACTTTCACCTGCATGGACCAACATGTGACTCTTCATTTTGCTCTTTTGTCTAAATCCTTTACCACAGTCTGGACAGCTAAACGGTCTCTCTGCTGGATGGACTAACACGTGCTCTTGCAACTGCCCCTTCTGGGACACACTGGGATTGTAACGTCTTGTTTTCAAACTGGCCTGAGGCTCCCTGATCTCCTGCCTGTCATCTTCGTTACTGTCCGTCACAGGTTCAGCGGAGCTCTCCGTCTTGTCCTCGGGTCCTGGTTGTGAATGTTCATCAGGACCTGAATTGGCGGCTGCTTCTGTCTCTCCACAGCTCACTCCGTTCTCATCGGTGTGACACCGATCGAGCTGCGAGGACGGAGGTTTCTCTTCGTCTTCTTCACTCTTCACAGCAACAGGAGTCAATGTAAACCTGACGTCAGTCTCCTTTGATCCTTGAAGTTGCTGTCCCTCCTGACTGATCAACACAGTGTTTGGTTCCTCCTTAACAAATGGGAGTTGTGAATCATCCTGATCCACAGGAGGGCTCTGCTGCTGCTGTTCAGGGGGATCCTCTTCTTTAATCATCATCTGCTGCTGCTGGATTTCTGTAGAGGACAAACACAGAGACAATAAAGAACAATGCAGTGCAAGAAACATAAAAACATTCAGTACATTAAAGAGAATGGGGCGGGGGGTCTCTCAAGCTGATTCTGACAGGTGGTCATAAACCCGCCCCTCGACCAATCAGAATCGTTGGTGGGAAAGTAAGCCCCACCCTTTCAACCAATCAGAACTGTGGGTGGGACCGGGGAATTCATATATTATATTCATATTGAATAGTAAGTCAATATGAAGGTAATATCAGATACGACAGATAGAGACAACTCAGTCAACTCAGACTCGGTCAACCTCCAACCTGGTTGAGGGCAGGTTGACTTCAGGAAACCCAGAGTTTCGACACTGTTCCTGACACGCGAGGCCATTACGGCTCCAAAATACACGGACGCACTCTTACGTTTGCGTTTAAAACCTGATTACTTCCCCTTACATTCTTTATATTTTGCATCGGAGGCTGCCGGCTCAGAGCCGCCTTGTGAGTGTGAAACGTGCTCGCTTAGAAGGCGGGACTAGCCTACATTGTCAGCCGATCTGGGATCGCCCACCGATCAGCCCATCAGGAGATAGTGACGTTTCAGGAGGGCGGGGCGAGAGGCAAAACCCCGCGTTTGACTCTGGCGAGGAATGCCTGACTTTTGAAAAGGGCTCGTTTAAAAATACAAAAGCGTCTCTGAGACTATAAAAAGCGTTGATCACCACAATAGAGGCCAAAGAACAAACAGAGAGCCCCTTAAATGGGCACAATAGGCCCCCTTTAATAAACTCACATAGACAGCGCCACCTATCCCGACCCACACGAACCACACGCAGGTGGAGAGTTTGGCACAGTGACGTCAGAGGGAGCGGAGACTCACCGACTCTGTGCAGTCTGAGCCGGGGCTTCAGCGCGGCATCGAACAGCCTCCGCTCCCGCTCCCACCGCTCCACTCTGCCCTCGTGTTCCGCCACGGTTTGTTCCAACACGCCGACGACGTCCTCGGCCGCCGCCGTTAGCCGCTCGGTTAGCAGCGCGCGCAGCACCGCGACCGGAGCCGGTTCCTCTCGTCTCTCCACCTGCAGCAGGAAGTCTTCGGCGGCGGCGCTGATCCGCCCGTGGACCGTCACCCGGAAGAACCGCACGCCGAACATTCCCTCGGTTTTCCCCGCACCGGGCTTCTGGAGGTGAGTGCCCTCGGATGTTTTCGAAGAGCAGGTCCGGACGTGTTCGTCCGTCCGCGCTGCTCCTGCAAGTCTCAACGGGCTTTAGAGGCGAGTGCTCATGACACCGCCCCCTACAGGTCGGGAGAGTATCGGGTCACTGTGTGTGAGGAGAAGCCTGCACGTTGTTACTGTCACTATCTATTTAATATGTAGATTTATTATGAGTAGTAGTAGAAAGTAGTATTATCTTCATTAATAGACACAAGATAAATAATAATGTAATGTGAGTGACGTCGGTGTTTATGTCGACGTATGAACTGAAGTATTTGAATGAGTATTTGAATATTTTATCGAAAGCAGTCGACCTCTGATCGACCTCCACTCAGACCCACATTGATCTGCACCATCACTTTGGATCACTGAGGAACGAACAGGCCTCTGTAGCTCAGATACGGATTATTACACTAGTCTGGTTCAGTGGGTTAATTTTAGTAATGAGTATTATTCGTCATAGAGAATGAATGTTGTATTAGAGGTGAAGAAGGGGGCGGAGCTTAGTCGTACAACAGAGCATCATAAAGGTAAACAAATGCGTCCGATGAGACAAATGCATTCCTGTGTTTTATTGGATTCATGAGTTCATACGACCTTTAACCACTTTTACACATATACATGTGTACCATCTTCACTTGAGCTGTTGTGGCAGCCATTTTTATTTACAGTCTATGAATCATGCTCAAAAACAACAACAACAACAACAAGTAAACAACTCTGCATTAGGTGGATCATCTCATCTGGGATCCCTGTGACCACTGTTTTCATTTGTAGTGGGATTACATTAAAGGCACAGTGGGTAGGATTTGATGACACCCAGTGGTGAAGTTGCACATTGCAGCTGAACTCTTACCGACATATGGTAGCTTTGAGTTATCATTTTGTCCATTGTGGGCTGCTATAGGAACATGGCGGTGCAACATGGCCGCCTCCATTCAGGGTTTAGATAGATAGGTGATTATCAACCAATACAAACATCTGTCATTGATTCCATTCATACCAATGGAGAATTTGACCTGACTTTTACACAATGCAACTTTAATCTCGAGCTTTCTCAAACCTAGTCTGTATCATATATAATTATAGTTTGTTGTAAAAGACCCAAAGGTTATACAGAATAGTATATATATTTAGTATTTACTGCGTCAGTATGAGGGGTTTTGGAAATAAGTGGCGCCCCCCAGTGGATGGATGACCTAGTCTGAAAAAGTTCATAATTTTTTTAAACGCTGATCTCCACGTGAAAAAAGGAGAAAAATAGAAAACAAAATAATTTTTTGCATAAATTTGCACCTAGCGTAGCAGACCACATGCAAACATAGATACAGAAAGTATAGAAGGGCCGTCCAGAGCTTTTTCTGTCTCATTCAGTCTTATCCTGGGGGCTCGGGCTCGGGGTCCCAGGGGCCTGGACGGGCTCGGTGGCAGCGGCGGTGGCAGCGGCGGTGGCGGCGCCGGCGCCGGCAGACTTCTTGCTGTCCGTCTTGGAGCCGTGTTTGGGCGTCCCGTTGAGGACGCCCTCTGCTGGCGGCTGCGTCTGGAAGTGTTTCCTGGAGCCGAGCAGCGACGGGTTGTTGACCAGCGTGTAGAGGAGCTGCCAGCGGGCGCGGACACGACGCCCGCTGGCCGCCTTGTTCAGAGGGTTCTCCTGGATCCCTGCGGGGAGGGAGGACAGGGGGGGCGGGGCGGAGGAGGAGGGGGAGGGGGAGGAGCAGGGGGCGGAGCAAGCTGTCAGGACACAGAGAGACACTGGACTGAAGAGACCAGGGTCAGAATGTCCCTTTAATTTAAGATGGTTCATTTCCTTCTCATGGGAAATTGTTAACCATCCATCCGTCTCTCTGTCCGTCCAACCATCCGTCTGTTCATTCATCCATCCAACTGTCACCCTGTCTCTCCATCCAACCATCCATCTGTTCATCCATCCATTCAACCGTCACCCTGTCTGTCCATCCAACCATCTGTCTGTTCATCCATCCATCCAACTGTCACCCTGTCTGTCCATCCAACCATCTGTCTGTTCATCCATCCATCCAACCGTCACCCCGTCTGTCCATCCAACCATCTGTCTGTTCATCCATCCATCCAACCGTCACCCTGTCTGTCCATCCAACCATCTGTCTGTTCATCCATCCATCCAACTGTCACCCTGTCTGTCCATCCAACCATCTGTCTGTTCATCCATCCATCCAACCGTCACCCTGTCTGTCCATCCAACCATCTTTCTGTTCATCCATCCATTCAACTGTCACCCTGTCTGTCCATCCAACCATCTGTCTGTTCATCCATCCATCCAACCGTTACCCTGTCTGTCCATCCAACCCTCCATCCCACCACCCATCTGTCTCTGTCTGTCCATCCAACCATCTGTCTGTTCATCTGTTTGTTCACCTGTCCATCCAACCATCCAACCGTCACCCTGTTTGTCCATCCAACCACACACCCATCGTTCTGTCCGTCCATCCATCCATCCAACTATCCATCCATCTGTCTGTTCATCCGTTCATCCAACCGTCACCCTGTCTTATCATCCAACCATCCATCCATCTGTCTCTCTGTCCGTCCATTCAACCATCCATCCGTCCTCTATCCATCCATCCATTCATCCATCCAACCAACCGTCTCTGTCTGTCCATCCAGCCATCCAAACATCCATTGGTCCCGCTGTCCATCCATCCATTCAACCGCTTCTCTATTTGTCCATCCAACCATCCATCCATCTGTCTGTCCATCCATCTATTTTTCTGTCCATCTTCATCATCCATCCATCCTTCCCTCTATCTGTCCGTAATCTCAGACCTCAGACCTACACTAAGACTATAGAACGTGAGTGTGTGTGTGTGTGTGTGTGTGTGTGTGTGTACCTTCCTCTGCCTCCCGTATCTTCTGTCCCGCTCGTCCTCCCTCCACCATCATGTCCAGCAGGAGTCCACAGAACGCCTTCATCACCGGGTGAGACTGACTCACCTCCACCCGCAGGAACTGAGTGTAGTAATGGAATGCTGCCACCGGGGGTCAAGGTCACAGGGGTCACATTCATTAACCACATGACTTTACATAAGGCTCTGGCAGCTGATTCAGCCATCTTGTTGTTGTTGTTGTACCTGGGTCGTAGGACTCGGACGTGCGGTGCAGCAGACTGATGTCCACCCGTCCAAGATGGAGGATGTTGAAGAGCGCCGTGATCACCATCCTCCAGATGGCGACGATGAGCCCCATGAGACTGACTCACCTCCACCCGCAGGAACTGAGTGTAGTAATGGAATGCTGCCACCGGGGGTCAAAGGTCACAGGGGTCACATTCATTAACCACATGACTTTACATAAGGCTCTGGCAGCTGATTCAGCCATCTTGTTGTTGTTGTTGTTGTTGTACCTGGGTCGTAGGACTCGGACGTGCGGTGCAGCAGACTGATGTCCACCCGTCCAAGATGGAGGATGTTGAAGAGCGCCGTGATCACCATCCTCCAGATGGCGACGATGAGCCCCAACACGATGTTGACCAGGAAGAGCAGGTACGTCAGGAGGAAGAGGCTGTCCCTGTCAAATCAAGCCAAAATATTCAGATCCATTCATCCAACACTGACATCAAAGGATGTGCTTTGATGTCTTTGACATTGGGGCTTTGAAGTGCACCATTAAACTCTTAAAGTAAGTGAATGAGACCGATGATGTCATACCTGTTGTTCAAGTCTCTGGTTCCAGCTTCTTTTTTGATAAAAGCAAATTTAGACGTGACGTGTTGAAGAATAGTGACGAGGAGCAGAGTGACCCAGACCGGCCTGACGTGTAAACAAACAGGAAGTGGTTCTCATTTCGCGTTGAACAGTCTGAATGAACAGACGGATTGATTTGAGATAGAAGTGCTGACTCACCACGCCTTTCCTGCCACTTCAAACACCACGAGGTTACGTCCGTAAAAGACGGGGATGATGATCAAAAACACCAGGAACAGGAAACAGATGAAGAAGACGACGGTCTGGACGGCCATTCCTGTCAGAGGACCACGACGGAAAATGAAATGAAATGAATTCAAATGGAATAATGTAAAAAATTATAATAATAATTAAATAAAATTGAAAAAATTAAAAAAAATATAAAACAGATGAAAAATAAATAACATAAAAAAAAAAAAAAATCTTTACCGAGGCTGACCACCGCCGCCTGGAACCCGGTCAGACCCATCCAACACACCACCCCAGATTTGGACGGACTGACGCTTTTCTGACTGTTGTAAATCTTGTAAACGTCTCCTTTGTACATTCCCCTCAGGTTCGACCTGAAACGCAAACAAAACCACGGCGCGGCGCTATTGTGGGATTTGTGAACGTGAATTTCCAAAGTCGGAGTTTCCTTGGCGAACATTATGGTCTGGGACATTTCCGGGCACAGACCTGTGAAGGAGCAGCGACCTGGAGAGCATGGCCAGACTGACCAGACACGACAGCGTCAGCGCACACAGGTAACACACTGAAACAAACACACATCATTCCTTTGAAATACCTGTTTACAAACACAATCATTCAGTTGAAAGAATGATTATCAATGATTGACTGAATAAAGAAATAAAAACAGAGGGTCTCGGAGCCCACACCCTCCAACAGCCAGGTGTAGAAGGTGACGATGCGGACGACCTCCATCCGGTCGTCTGACAGCGAGATTCCGAAGCCGAGCAGCAGGAAGGCGATGTTCTCGTCGATCCCGGCTCTGACGATGTGAAGCGTGGGGACCACCAGGACCACCAATAACAGCGCTGTCTGAGGTCAGAGGGAGGGGCTTCGTCAGCCATGGGGATACGAAGCACCGGGACGTCGATTGAAAATACTCTTCATCGCGTGAGAGAAGTCAAACGTCACCTCGGACGACTCACATGATAAATGGTGACGAAGGCCACAAACGCTGACACGGCTAATTTCAGCGGGAAACGGAAAACTGGGAGAAAAGGTTCATTAGAGCTTATTACCATATTTGTATGATATATGTGATGTCACAATCATTTCAGCTGGTGAGGAAATTGAAGAAAAATGTTTTTCTTTTAAATATATTATATGATAATATAAATTAAAGATTATAAAGATTATAAAATCTGATAAAGATTTTTATCAGAGCCTGGAGGAGATCATAATAAAAATTGAAAGAAAAAAATAGAAAAGAGCAACAATAAAATTCATAATAATGATAATGACAATATTACTAATAAGTATGATAATAATGAATGTGGTTAAAAAAAAATCAAGAACATTAATAACAACACATATAATAATAATAATAATGATGATTACAACAACAATAATTCTGTCTCACCTTTTTCAGGAATGTAAATAAAACCTTTGGGAGCCTCCAGGATTCTGTCCATCAGTGTGGGTTTGTCCGAGGTTCCAGAGCTTCAGTCCCGAACAGACAGTGAACGCATCATGAGACAAAACACAACATTGCACCTTCACCTCAGAGGTTTACAGCAGTGGCTTCAACATGTCGGTCAAACAGAGCTGATGTCAGAGTGAATCCACTGTGTTCAGAGAGAATCCGACCCCCGAGGTCCGAGGGTCTGTTTGTATCAGGACTCCCTCTTCTTCTTCTTCGCTTCTCATGGACACTTCACTTCTCCTCTTTCCTCTCCTCTCCTTTCCTCTCTCACCTTCTCTCCTTCACTCACCTGGCAGCTGACGACTTCTTCTTCAGCAGTAACTTCACATAGTTGTTGTAGTAGCTGCTGTCCAGGTCCTGTCACAACATAACAATCAAATATATGAATATCCGTGAAGGACCTTCAGTACTTCTGCGGTCGTGTTATCTGCTTATACATTTATTTATTTATTTATTTTACTTTATTCTATGTTGTTTGCATCATGAAATCTGCTCCACCTGTGAGAGGTGGAGGAGTCAGAGCAGCTGCCGGTTCATTAACACACACACACACACACACACACACACACACACACACACACACACACGAAATCAGAGTTATATGCCCATATTTGGATATTTAGATTACTGCATATTATTTTGACTATGTTTTTATTGTATTCTGTTATTTTTCTGTATCTTTTTCATCATTTTTGTGTTTTGATCTTCTGTTGTTTCTTTTTTTAATCACCTTTAGATTCATATTTTCTTTTTATCTTGCTTTGTTTTTTCATGTTGATATATTTTACTCAATTTTTTCATTTATTTGTCATTAACCTTTTTTAGTGTACTGCGTTGAGCAAAGCCAATAAATAGAAATGTAACGAAATCATTGATATAATATCAAAACATGAAGCCTCATTAGAAAGTGAAACCTTTCGAGGGTTAAAATTTCAAAAAATCAGCTCCTCACATTTTTAATCTGCTGACGTAGGAGAGTTAAAGCTCAAGCTGCTTAAAGTTAATCACAGCTCGGCCTCACGCCGCTGGAATTCATGTTTCTCACTTCATGTGATGGAAACTTGAACATGCTGGAATCTACATTGTAAAAAAAACAAAATCACGGCGGTTGAATTTGTCTGCGTGAGCTCACGTCGTCTGCGTCGGGTCCTTTGACGAAGAGGAGCAGGAAGTGGACGCACATGAAGGCGAAGCAGCCGAGCTGAGGCAGAGCGGCCAGGAGGGCGTAGAACTTATAGAGCTGAGGAGAGAAGCACCACCTCCTTTAAAGGACCAGTTCCGACAAAACAACACGTTTTCGGTGTCATTCTCACAAACGCTGAAACAAACGGGTCAGAGAGGTCACGCACTCATGAAAGTCACCGGGAGAATTCTCTTACATTCCACTCCTGACACAGAAAGAGGAGCAACTCCACTTAAAACCCTGCACACTGTAAAAAACAAAACAAAACAATCACAGCCTCCTTTATTTTTGACTCGATGAGTCAAAGTTCAACTTCCACTCATTTGGAGGTTTTGAACATTCACTTAATGAAGTCGACTTTACGACCTACATTAAATATGGTGGAGATTTTCTTGGAGTGGTAAGTTTTGAATTTTTTACAGTGTACACGGAACCTTGCAGGTACATTTGTAAATAGTGAAGTCAATGTATGCATTCAAAAATCATATGTGAGAGATATGATATTATAATTTGATGACAAAAATATAATGGATGTAACAAAAAAGTCATTTTGACAGGTTTTTTTACAGTGCAAATTGGCTCTAAATCAGTGATTGACCTTTAATGTGTCAGAGACAAAATAAACTAAAACTAAAACAATTTCTTTACTTGAATTATTTTTTTTTTTTTTACAATGTAAATCGGCAGAGTTATTGGTGTGTGTGTGTGTGTGTGTGTGTGAGAGAGAGAGAGACTGACCTCTGGAGTTTTGGGGCAGTCGAACTTTTGCCAAACCAGGATCCCGAAGTGGCTGAAGGAGAGAAGAGCTCCGAACACGTATCCTGTCTTCCTCTGCAGAGTCGCACACACCAGCAGGGGGTAGTAGAGCACAGGGTAGTAGAAGATGGCCACTATCTTCAGGTACTCTGACACAGGGCGGGGCAACGACTATTATTATTATTATTGATCAGGTTCAATCAATTATAGACTTTTAATTATATGAAAATACATGCGAGCTGTGGAGAGAAAATACAGATTTTAAGAAATTGTATCAAATATAAATAAATAAACATGAAATAAAAGAAATCCAAAGAAATAAATGGAATAGATATATGAAAGAGATGAATAAAAAAATAAGATAAATCCAAATAAATAAATATCTAAAAAATAAATACATCAAAATAAAGTCAAATGACTCAGTCTCTTCCTGTTTATTCCGGTGAGAATAAAGTACGTAATGCACCTTTAATTTCAGCCGGAGTGTCCTTGGAGAAAGGCAGAGGATCCGGAGCGATCACCAACATGGCCAGTTTACTGAAGAGCAGCCCGAACACCGCCACGACCACGCCCTTCTGCTGCGTCTGGTCCAGGAAGTTGTTGGGACTTCAAAGGAAAAGAAGAACATTTGCATATTTATTGAGTTTGATTTGATTTTCTTCTCCTCAAAGAAAGAATCCCTCCTCTACAATCGACCTGAAGATGCTGGAGGATCCTCTGGTGAATCCCTGGCACAGTTTGTTCTTCCTGCTCAGAACGGCCAGGATCAACATCATCGTCACCTGCAGGAGAAACAGGGAACTGCATCAGGAATTTTTTATCATTCAATTGAGTTAAAAACGAGATTGGATTGGATTTATTTCACAAACCTTCCCGCTATCTTTGAACATCAAATCTACAAGTAACTCTACACATAAAAAAAGAGAATCAACATGAAATTCCAACTCTTCAATTCAAACTAAATCAGGAATAAATGTTTTTTTCTTGTTTTAAGTCTTTGAACGTCTCAAACGGAGAAACTCATTCTCCTTTTTCCTCTCGTTGTTTTGGACCCAGTTTGTTTATTTTCTATCGAAGCAGGAAACTGAAGCGCGTCGGTTCAAACAGTTCACGCGGCTTTTACACGTAAACATCATTCAATCTGACGTCTGAGGTGGAAACACGATGATGTCATCGAGGAGGAATCAGGGATTAAAGGGAAGATGCAAAAAATGTCTGAAAAAATAAACTACAGTCACTTTAATCACATGTATATGGAGAGAATGGAAACTGAATGTTGTAAGATTTAGTTTATAAATTATGAAAAAAATTCAGATATTCATTAAAAGTGAAAAAAAAAATTTTTCACCATAAAAAAAACTATTTAAAGAAATAAAATGTCATCTCATTTTATGCTAAAGTCTGAATTTGAACCTGTGTGTCACCTGCTTGACCTTTTGACCTTCTACTCTGGCAAACACGTCATGTGACCTTTTGAAGGTTTTGCATGAACAAATTCCTTTTGTTTGTTTTCTTTGAAATAAAAGAAATTCGAATAAACATTTGACTTCACGTTAAATTCTGAGGTTGAAGAGAAACACTCACAGAAATGGACAGGATACAGATGTGGAAGAGTTGATCGTCGGCGGTGGGTTCACATGGTAAAATAACTCTGGGACACAAACACACATTATATCATCATTATTATTATTATTATATATATTATATATATATAAATACAATCTGCAGAAAACATAAACATACACACTAGAAATATGAATGCGTTGATCAAATCCAACATGTTTTTATATTTCATACTCACAAAATATAAAAACCGAAAAGTCTTAAATGATAAAAATCCTTTTATCTTATTATATAATTATTTTCTCTATTAAATGAAAGTGAATCGAATCATTTTATTTGCGTTCAAACTTTAGGAATTTCATGAAGAAGAAATGTCCACACATGTTGAACCGGAGGGTCGCCGGTTCAAGTCCCGGACGGACCACATGTGGAGGCTGGACTGGAGGTGGGAGAGGTGCCAGCTCCTCCTCCAGGGCTCTTGAGCAAGGCACCAAACCCCCAACAGCTCAGGGCAAACTCTCACTAACATCTCTCTCTCTCTCTCAGAGTGTGTGTGTGTGTGTGTGTGTGTGTGTGTGTGTGTGTGACCCAATGTTAAAACAAATAAAAACAAAGCATGTAAATGAATAATAGAGTGAAAACATTGAATTTCCCCTTAGTGGGAAAATAGATCAATTTCATCTGGAATTTTACAGAGAAATTTAAATTTGAAAAAAAAGTGAGAACAGGGAAGAAATAGAACACTTTATATCCAGGTGTGTGTGTGTGTGTGTGTGTGTGTGTGTATACTCACTCCACAGGAGGCTTGGTGGGCTCGGCGTTGTTGGAGTACCAGTCTGAATAATCATAGTAAGAATATTCAAACGGCTCGAACTCCTGCTGTTTGCTGTGATTCATCGTTCAAACTAAAGGAGGAGTAAAAAAAACAACAACAACAACAAACAAAGAAACAAACGGACAGAACCAGAGGAGACAGAGCCGGGATCCTCCTGCTCCTCCTCCCACACCTGCTGCTGCTGCTGCTGCTGCCGCTGCTGCTGCTGCTGCTGCCACGAGTCGGGAAAGTTTGAGGCAACAAAAAACAACTCCACACATTCCAGTTCAACTCGGAGCCAAACACAACAGATTAGCAACATGAGAGTGTGCGGGGGGGGGGGGGGGGGGGGGGGTGGGGGGGGTGGAGGGTGGGGGGTTATTTGTTTTGGGGAAAAGTGTTTTAATGG
>JAFBJT010109685.1:0-14115 GCA_016785325.1 Chascanopsetta lugubris
TGTCGAAAACGGAGCAGCTAAGAATAGAAGAGCTCTGACACAGATTAACACGACTTGTCTCTCACCGCCTCTCTCCCGGGAAAACCAATTTCTCTCTCTCTCTCTCTCTCTCTCTCTCTCTCTCCTGACCATGAACCTCCTCCTTCTACGTGACCTTTTCATACGTTTGACCCCACTGACCTCGCTCATCGAGAGCCAGGGCAGAAACAACAAATGCCAGGGTCCAGGAACCCCCCCCCCCCCCCCCCCCCCCCCCCCCCCCCCCCCCCCCCCCCCCCCCCCAAACATTACTCTGTCCGTAACCCCGAAGTGTGTCGTCGTACGGGACAAACAAGGGAGTAGGACCGTGACCCCTAAATGTCAGATCTAATCCCAGGCTGGAGCAGGATCCCCCGGACACGTGGGGATGTTCAACAGAGAGAGCAAGTGTTGATCCAGCACTCGGCGCCGTCACAGGCCGCCCGCTGACACCCGATTGGTCCATTTAGGGACAAGCTATGAGTCCATCGTCAACCTAAAGACTCTGTCTTTGTGCATCACCACTGTGATTGAGTAGGAAAAGACTTCTGCACACATCACTTCAGATATGAAAATCAGAGCCAACACATCCTTCATTACGCCCTTCATTGTGACGCACATCCTCCAAACCACTAAACCCAGGTCTCTCCGGCCAAGTGGACATTTCACAGAGGGATTAGACAGCCAGAGCAAACGCTGCTGCTGCTGCTGCTGCTGCTGCTGCTGCTGAACAGAAGGCTAAACACAGCCCGCTGGTGTATCCACTGAAAGTGAAGGGGGTTTAATGAGACTCTGTGTTTGTCATCCACAAACACTGAAAGTGTCTTATCTTTATGGCGAGGTGTGTGTACGCGGAATTAACCTTCAAGGAGGGAGTGTGTACCTTTACCACTACGCTGTTGCATAGAGTCAAGAGACACCTACTGGTGAAGTTGCATGATGCAGCTGAAGACCTCTAGCTTGAGAACTGTGCTGAGAACCTATGGTGGCCTTGAGGTATCATTCAAACTCAAAAGGTGTTACATTTAGCCATTTTGAGTGACTGTGAAAGAAAACATTTCTGACCTTTAGGACATTTTTACCAAAATAAAAGCATCACAAATTCATTATATAGAATAAAAAGAACAATAAGTGCCCATGAGTATGCCTTGAGGCGTCCTGTAAAGAGTTTTATAGGCGTGTAAATCACAATTGTGGTCTATGGAAAAAAATACTTTATGGGCCGCAAGGGGATTTTTTTGCAGTACCGCGAGTGGCCACTGGGTAAAAAATGCTGCAAGTCTTAGGGGAGGTGCTGTATCCTGTTCTATACATACAGCCATGACCTACATCTGATGTAAACATATAGCCTTACATATTTATATGTCATTTTTGCCTGTAGAAATGGTAAAGTCCACCTTAATCACACACACTGGACCTTTAATATGTTTTCCAGACCATGACACTGTGCTGCCCTCGAAGAGAAAAGAAGAGAAGAGAAGAGAAGTCAGACTGATAAACACACTAAGGAAACTGATCCAATTTCCTCTCAGATTCATATCTGACATTCTTTGGATGAGAGCAGCTGAGTTTCCTTGCAGACGTTGGAAATGAACATGAGGCTCAGTCAGAAATAATGAAAGACAGGAGAGATGGTAACGCATTATAAACACTGAGTAAAGCTGCACTTTAATATTGAAATGACTTTGTATACGAATTAATATACATGATAAATAAACATGTTTAACTTCTTGTTGCTTTCATATCAATAACTGAATGAATTTGCTAATAATTCCTATTCATAGACCAGCAGATTTATGTATATGTGTACTCAATGCTGCTGGGGTTCATTCGTTCAATCTATATCCACATAATGAGTCTGAGATGAAATAATGAACTGTAATTTTTTCAGATTTTCTATAGCGATGGTGTACTCAACTATAACTCAAAGTTGAGCAACAATTTGAGCTGTATTATCTGAATATTTCCATTTTGTAGTATGCCGAATTTGAGTTTAATGGTTCCTCTTTACAATGCATTATCATCAGCAGAAATAAGTACCAAGAAATTACATGCACAATGCAGAAATCGTAAAAACGTGGCTCTCAATGAAGTTCTGTATTGCTCCAATTCCAGTGCTATCAATCCACATTGTTTCATGATAATGAGACTCAGTCAAATATTTATCTCATCAATGACCACCCTCCTTTCCCCCTAAATATATAGTCTATAATAGCCTTCAACTGTCACTCAAAACTCTAAAGATAATTAATTTGTCCATTCCCGGCCACTGTAAAGAAAAAAAACAAGGCTGTGCAACATGGCTGCCTCCATAAAGAGGACTTGCTCCAGAGGTACATTTTAAGGGATGCATTTTTAAGTAATGAAAACATGTCATGCATTAAGGTGATTATACAATCATAAAAACATCAGAATAACAACTTCATATTTCATATAGCTTCACCTAAACTTGATAACTACACCTTTAAAATACTTCAAATGCAATTTAGAGTTTAAATCTAAAACCAGACAATAAATAGTCGTAACAATAACAATAATATAAAGTATACTACTTTCACTGAATGTTAAAAACTGAAGCGTTAATATCCAGAAACAATACCACAATTTTTTAACGTGCTCGTGTAGCACAGGAAGCCACGAGAGTCTCGGGACAGCGTCAAGTTCAGCGTGACGAGAGAGAAGTACCTGTGACGTCAGCCACGCTGAGAATTCACTAGTCCAAGATGGCGGAGGTGAGCGGGTTGAGAAGCAGAAGTCACTTTAGACGTGGCCGCAAAAACCGAGTCCCCGTCGAAGGTAAACTGCCGTTGATGTATTATTTTACACGGGGAAGAAGTTAAAGAAAGTTGTGTTTGAAGCGTGGGCGAGTTTGTGTTTGTCTGCGTGTTTTTTTTTCTTCGGTAAAACTCTTTTCCGTTAGTCCGTGTTGTGTTCCCTAGTTGGAGCCCCGCAGTGTCCGGTCTAAGTGTGTGGTACCCCCGCTTGAACATAGCGACTTTATGATGAAAGATACTCCGCTTACGTGGTTGAAACTAAACGAATTTACCCTTTTAAAGCGAGTTTTGGTGTTTTCGCTGACGCTCTCCGTGTGTGTGTGGACATGTTCCCTCCGTAACTCGATCTGAAAAACAGTGTCTGTGACCCGGATGCAAAAGCCATCCGCGACACCTGTCGGTGTATTTGTCACTTTCACCTGGCCCGCGGAGGAGCACCGGAGTTCGGGGGTGACTGTGCCGCAGCACCCCGTCTCGCTCCAGTGTCTTTAACGCTCACTTTTCAATGCGTTTTCACTGCAGTTTGTTTGTCTTTTCACTTCACACATGACACACACGTTTTAATCTCCTCATCTCACTAATGACTGGGATATTTTTAAGTAGCCTATACTTAGTCAGTTAAGGTCGCCAGTAGACGTATCGAGGCTAACTATGAATATAACAAGTGCACTACTTTACGGTGTACAGCACGGCTTGTTCGATGGTCATGGATTAAAGGTCCAGTGTGTAGATTTCCTTGTGAGTTTTATTTGTCAGCAAAAGAGGGGCGAGGGGGGATTATGTTTTAAGGCTTAAGAAAGTGTGTCGGAAAATGTCACAACTAAATAGTTGTCGGAAAACGTTTTGAAAAACACTTTTTAAAGGTCTAGTTTGTAAAATTCTAGTACAGTGTTTCATTTCCTTTGGAATGAATTAAACAAAAAACATTTTACTGATGTTCTTATTGCTGGTAGAGCCTTTCTAATTATCCCGGGATTAGGTCCTCTATACTGAAGCTGCCATTTTGTACCACCACGTTTTTTACAATTGCCCAGAACGGACCAACTTAACACATTTTAATGTTTTTTAATGATAACTGAAGGCATCCATAGGTTCTCCTACATACCTGGAAGGGAAGAGCATGATGAGCTGTATTCAGCCGGATCTTGATGGGAGACATAATCAAAGGCATCTATACGAGCTGTTTGTTCTGATCTTTACTTCAAAGGCCTTGTTCTATATCTATTTAGTACTCAGAGTATTGGCTTCGAGAGATAACTGTGAATACACTGGATTTGGGAGCAAACCCGATACTCAAATGAAGGCTAGCAAGTAGACAGGAATTGTACGAGTTTTCTACAAAGTTTCGGTAAATCTTTTGGGATATTCCTTAGATAAGCATGTTTGTGGTTTCCTTTTTTATGCACATGCAGCCAGCACAACGTTAAACACAAAACTTACCTTAAACTAAATATCTTAATCAGATGGTTATATCACATTTTAACTTGCAACATCAAATTTAAGTTAGTTGCTGTCAAAGTAGTGAAGTTTTGAAGAATCAAGTCATTTCTATCTGTGATTAGTAAGATAAAACATGGATACAGAAAGTCTGCAAAAATGCAGTAATCAGTCCAAATAGCCTGCCGGATCAATACCCACTCAAACCGTCATTGTTGTTGTTCACTGAACATTGTCGAGACTAAATGGTAACAACTCAGTCTTCAGGGTTCGTCACCGATGTACAGAGTTCATAATCGTGATAACCCTTATGTGTACGTCCATGCAGACCAGCTGTGTCTGTGGCAACAACATTCACTGAGTGAGGCTGCTCATAATCTGCACTTTGTCCTCACAGGCTTGTCGGTTGGTCTGCGCTTCTGCAAAGTGAACATTTGCCCCTGTTGACTCAGATCCAGAGAGGCAGCCCCTATGCTGCTGGTGTGCAGAGAAGTCAGTGCATCCTAATGAGCTACAGTGGAGTCAAGTATTGTAACCAAGGGGGGCATCGGCAAACACTGTAGACGGTCACGTTTCCTCATACGAATGTGAGATATTTTTCTAAATCTGAATAAACCACCTTTTCAAATGTGAAACCTCTCGTGTTCAAACAGCTGGCCGAGCTTAGTGAACTGTGGCCTTATCAAAGTCTGGCTCAGATATAGTGCAGGAGGCAGAGCTGCTTTGCAACACCATTGCTGAGATTGACGCAGCTAGATAGTCTTGCCATATATATAGTTTAAGATAGACTCTCCCATTGCAAGTGGAAGGGATGCATGGCTGAGAGCAGTTTACGTGCCACGTTGAGTGATGCACGGCGTAAATAGGTTAGAGTGGGAAAAACATGCAGGTCAGTTAGGCTCGCAGCCTCCATAAGATAAAAAGGAAAGTGGCTAATTTTAGTTCTGCCCTCGTTTTCTTGCAATCTGAGGAGTGGGACACTTCTACTTAATCAAGATGTGATGTGACTGTAGTATGTGGCGCACGTATCAGCTAACCTGATGGGTTACTTACTGGTTGTTATGATGGTTCCTGGCATTCTTGTATGTGTGTGTTTTTGTTTTTTCTACCTCTCGCACGCATTCTGCTGAGGCACAAACTCCTCGCGGTCCCAGCAGAATGGCGTCTTTGTGTGGGTCTCCTCTGTGGCTGCAGTCTGTGCCACTTCATCCCGCTGAGTGCTGCTCGGGGGTTTGTCGGGGACCTGCACTGCCACAGATTGAGGAAATGTGCAAGGGGGCTCATTTGTTTGCTGGGCAGCAGATTACTGTAAGAGCCCGGTGCTCACAGCAAAGGCTTCCCAGACTGTAGTACAACCCTGCCGCAGCACAATTCCTCTCCTGGATCTTTGAATAACATTGTCCCCAGTATTTGTTTTTATTATCTTTAATAGTTGCCGTGCCTATGTTAATGTGCTGTTTTTGTTAAGTCAACAAATTCAACCTGCAATAGCAGAGGGTTTGTTTTTGATACATAACCATCTGTTCAGAGAGGAGCAGCCACTTGGCATGTGATTGGGTGAACCATCTGTCTGTCACAGTTGCTGTGGCAAAAACAGTTTTTCTCTCTCTATAATTTTCATATTCCTAGGGAAGAAATCCTCTGTAGGTTCGGTGCGAGCAGTATTTATACTGCTGCAGTGGTCACCATTGACCATATCAGCCTGTAGTTCCTCTCTCATACGATGTGTTTGGGTTGAGGGTCGGTTTTTTAGGGCCACTGTTCAGTATTTTGCCAATTCTCTGTATCTGCGTCTTTCAAGCAACGATCACAGCCATAGTTAATTATTTAGAAAATGTGCCACTTTGCCTGAGCTGCAGCTGTTTCTCTCCTCCTGCTGAGTTTTTAATGCACTACTTCACTTCATGTCTGTTTCAGCTAATTAGCAATATTTGTCCATCTCCTACTTTGCCAAACCACAGAGAACTAATTTTATTATTTCTTTGTTTAACTTTCATGTGTTGACCTTGAAAAGCGTTCAACAGGTTTATAATTTTCAAAATCCCGAAATTTGAACCCTTAGAAATGGGCAAAGACGTGAGATCAGCTACACACAGCTAACCTGTTGTTCACCCCAGTGGTTCCTACTCTACACCTACACCGCTCTAGAATGCAGTGAATGCAGTGAGACATTGTGTTCCCATAACAGTGCTGGCATCGCTAAACACCTAAACATTTGAATGAGTAATTCTTATAACTTGTTGTTGTACCTGTTCAGTGTCCAGATGGTTTGCCACTTTCAGGGTGTACCTCAGGGAGTATCCTCCGTTATTCGTCACCAGACATTTCATGCCTTGTTTCAGGCTCTTGATCATAAGCTGTTTTTCCTGTTACAATGGAGTGGGTATTTAAATTGTTAGGATATTTGAATATGCCATATGGAGCTTTACAGAAGATTGTTAGAAATAAGAATGTTTATTGATTCCTGACACAAACAATCAGAAAAGCAAATATTGTTTAGATTGTGATGGGGAGCAGGAAAATGTGTTTTAGATTTAAGGGAACGCAGAAGCATCAAAATAACAGTGAAGAAAAGGGCAGACCTTTTAACTTCCTTCTCTTGTGTCCTTCTTGTTGGCCCTTTGTGATTTTCATCGAGAGCCTTTTTTCAAGCATGACCTAGATGGGAAGACCAGAATGGGAAAGGCTATTTAGCTCAGTGCAGGATACTGGAACAATCAGGAATCTGACCCATATAGGACATTTTCCCTTTTTCTTACCTTAGTATAGTAGCTTCATTGTCATGTTGACTATATAACCACATAACCCTGTCTCCACACTGTTCTCACGTCACACCCATCCTATTATGAAGTTATCCAACCAACCGTAACGGTGTCTTTCTTCTTTTCTCTGCATAGGTTTAAGTGCCGTGGAAGATGTTCCCATTATTCCGCGTCGCCAGAAGCTTCCCTTAGACAAGGCTGAGAATCTGGAAGATGATTTCCTCCCCAAGACCATGTCTTCAAACTCGGGCAGGAATGCCAGTGTCACCCCCTCACTTGACGAAGGGATTCATGAAGAAGAGGTAAGGCCTTGTTTCCTGCCACATTCCAGTCTATCGACGAGCCCAATGATCGTATCAGACCAGAGGAGAACATAATGTTTTCTCAGTCTGTTTCTTATCTTCGGGTCAAAACAAATCTCCTTATAATAACACTTGAATGGCACCCAGCGAGCATATACCTCCTTCAAGGCTAACGCCCTGTTACTTACATCAGGTTTTATTAAATATGAAGGAAAAAAATCCTGTTATCGCCTATTTACCCAGATCCAGTTCTAAATGCTCTGTTGTCTGACGGGTCATTTCATGCCCCGCCCCTCCAGTTAGCCTGCTGACGCCAAACAAACAAACAAACAAACAAACAATGGCAATGAAAACAATCTGGTTGGAAAAGGTAATAAGAACATGTCAGGAGTCGGGACCAGAGCTTGAAATGTGATGAGTCAGCGCCAACATAAATCCTGCAGACAGATTTGACAAATGAAAACTAGGAGAGGATTGACTGCACATGAACAAGAGCTGCTGCAAAGTGTCAGTCTAACAGTACATTTACTAAACATGCAGATGATTACCTGATTGCTTTCTGCTGATTACAGCTTTTGGTCTAGTGATAATAGTCAATAATATGAAATGATGACGGTGATGTTAAAGTGTCAGAGGTTGCCATGTTTTTACAGTAGCCCAGACTAGACAAAATCAAACACCTTTTGGGTTGATATGATAAATGGATCCTACCAAACATGTTCTCACGTGCTTGGAAAGGAAGCTTCCTGAATCTGTTCTTATCGTCTCATCTTCTCCCTGACACTCACATTGTCATTTTCAGTTCCCTGTCTCCTCACTCTAAATCCTGCCTCATCGTCACTCTTCATCTCCTGATGTCTATGTAAAGCCCTAACTGACTGAAACCCCATGTCTGCAGACTATGGTAGAGGAAGCAAAGGCCAAGCCCATCCAGATTGTCCTGGCCAACTGTGAGGATGAGCACAGCTTCGAGCTGGACGCCGCAGCGCTGGAGAAGATCCTGCTGCAAGACCACGTGAAGGACCTGGACGTGGTGGTGGTGTCGGTGGCGGGGGCCTTCCGCAAGGGCAAGTCCTTCCTGCTGGACTTCATGCTGCGATACATGCACCGAAAGGTGAGGCAGGGGCAGGATTTTCATGCTGCGCTTTTTTTTACTGAGGGTGTTTTCCTCTGAAATATTCAGAGGGGAGGTGGCTCAAGCAAATGAGAATACCACAGGTGTGTCCGCACTTTGGGATCAACTGCCCAAAGCTCACGGATCTGGTTGTCTTTACTTGCAGACGTCTTCATCATCTGGAAATATTTCACATATCTGACATAGCGTATGTCACGAGCAGGTCACGTGTTGGAAATGTTATTACCTTCATGCCGCGTCTGCACCCACTCGCCCAAATCCTATGACATGTCTCCTCGGTCCTCAGATTTGTTCAATCTTCACGTAAACAGCGTTCCTGAGATACTAACCCAGAAGATCTTAAGAGATAAGTACATATCTGAAAGCATCTTATGAATTTGACTGTGTCAACATGGCAGAATATCGGTCGAACCTCAGCGTAATGCAGTACAATGCATTATGCATCGACGCTAAATGATGCACCTGCACTAGCGAGCGACAAGCAAAGACAAGTTCTTTCTTTATGATCGTACACTGACATACTCACTCAGGCATGAACGTCAGACATGTTGAGAAGAGCGTAAATATACTGGGTGGATGAACTGGTTGCCCCCCCCTCCCCCACGTTTGTACGAGTTCCGTATAGTTTTGTATCAAAACATCCACACATTTTTGAAGTTTTTGGCTTCCACAAATTGGAAGCAGTTTGTACACACTGTGACGCAGACACACATCTGACAGTTTTCTTGGACACAAGTATCAACAGCTGTTTTGGTCAGACGTTCTTGCAGCAGTTTGAAACAGTTGAAGCTGGGATCAACTTGCACTCACATACTCTCGAACACTCGGGCACGTGTACAGGGAGACACACACACACACACACACACACACACAGGAAAGACAAGACCGTTGTGGCTCTGTCTCACAGCTGTTGGGCAGCATGAACTTGAGCATTTATGCAAGTCAGAAATGATCCGCACGTGTTCTCCTTTTTCCTCCCGCACTGATGATGTTGACAGTTACATTAGATCATAGATACCAGTTGGTGTTGCAACTCAACGGTGGCACGTGTTCATTTGACGTACTGTTGGAGTGCAGGCGTTTGATTTGATCATTTTTGCTCTGCCATGAGAGTCGTGGTCACTTGTGCAGGGAAGATCCACTGTGCTGGATGTGCTTTGACTTACAAATCAGATATGTGCCTCTGTGTTTACATTTCCTGTTTGTGGTCAGGAACGCTCCTCGCTTGCCAATAGGAGATACAAACAAGGTCACTGAGTGGTCAGCTTTTCTTTGACAAAACGCCATTAATGTCTTTTTCTGCCCTGGGACTGAGCATTGTGTATTCTGCAAATTATTGTCTCTCTAGAAACATTAAGAGAATATCTGTATATGCTACAAACATAAGAAAAAGATCTTATTTTATATAGTTTATATGGCAGTAACATATTCATCAATTAATGTCAATCATCATGATATTTGATGATGTTGACTCTTTTTGAAAGTGATGCTATAGCACCCTGCTACATCATAACTTTGAATAACAAGTAACTAATAGATTACTTGACTTTTCCAAGGTTTGAAAAATGTTGGTAGATGGCATGTTGGTAGTTTTGGATTGTGACCTGGTGGTGGCTACATAAAATCAATGCAGTTGCAGTTTGAGATGTTTCGTGACATTCACCTGAAGCTGCATCGATCCAGTGCTGAAGATTTCAGAGGAAAAGGACAACTTGTATTTCCCCTCTCCCTCTGCAGGACAGCGAGTCGTGGATCGGTGGAGACGACGAGCCTCTGACGGGCTTCACCTGGAGAGGAGGCTGCGAGAGGGAGACAACAGGAATACAGATCTGGAGTGAGGTGTTTGTGGTGAATAAACCAGACGGCAGCAAGGTACATGACAGTTTTCAAGAAAAGTAAATCCTCCTTTAAAAAAAAAAAGGTTCGCCGTTTCAAAATGCTGCGGCTAATCTTTGGCGGGAGCTCAGCTTTGTTTACCTCTTGTCCCAACAGGTGGCCGTGCTCCTTGTTGACACTCAGGGAGCCTTTGACAGCCAATCCACAATCAAGGACTGTGCCACTGTGTTTGCTCTCAGCACTATGACCAGCTCCATACAGGTAGCACCGACAGCGTGTTCACTTTTAAAAGCATATTCATGCTCTTTTGAAACGGTTATTTCATTGCTGCTTCTGTGCCCTCAGGTGTACAATCTATCTCAAAACATTCAGGAGGATGATCTGCAGCATCTGCAGGTTAATGTCATTTCATCTCCTCTGAAGGAAACACTACATCACATCAACCTCTCCTCTGTTTTCTGATGGGTAGTTGTTTTTCTCTCTCTCGCAGCTCTTCACAGAATATGGCCGACTGGCGATGGAAGAGATCTACCAGAAACCTTTCCAGGTACAGGCTGGAGTAAAACGGATACGTATCACGTGTGGCTCCAAAGCATTTTCAAACAAGTAGATGAGGGGATTATTGATTTCTACAGAAATGACAAATGACCATTTTTTTATTTGAATGGTTGTGTGTTTTAGTCCCTGATGTTCCTGATTCGTGACTGGAGTTATCCATATGAACATAACTACGGTCTGGAAGGAGGTAACACCTTCTTGGAGAAAAGACTACAGGTGCAAATTGTTATTATTATTTTTTAAATATCTCTCCACCTTGATGAAGATATTTACCTAAGCAGCTCACACGCTCATTATTCCCGTCCACACCTTGTTGAATTGCGCAAACATACTAAATGTCACAACCTGTCTCCGGTGTGTTTAGCGAAGCACTTAAGTCAGTGAATGACATGACTCACTCACATCACACGTTGTCCGTCGTCTGCCGACACAGGTCAAACAGAACCAACATGAAGAGTTGCAGAACGTGAGGAAACACATTCACTCCTGCTTCTCCAACATCGGCTGCTTCCTGCTGCCACATCCTGGCCTCAAGGTGGCCACCAACCCCTACTTTGATGGGAGGCTGAGAGGTGAGGGAACAGGAACACACACACACACACACACACACACAGTCTGCGGCCAGCAGAAACAATAAAAGAGACTGATGACTGATGAAGTGTCACACATTCAGGATGTGCCTCTGTGTGTTCCAGACATCGACGACGATTTTAAAAGGGAGCTGGCGGCGCTGGTTCCTCTCCTCCTGGCACCAGAGCATCTGGTAGTGAAGGAGATCGGAGGCAACTCCGTCACCTGCAGGGATTTGGTGGAGTACTTCAAGGTCCTGCAGGATTCCACTTGAATTACATTGAGTGTTGGATGTAAAAGTTTAAGCTGCACACTCTGGTGAATGAACAACACAAACTCCACTCTGATATTTTGACACAGTAGACGAGTAGGCAAATTCTAAAAGTATAATGGAATATGTCCCACGCATGAAACTTGGGCTCGACTGTACTGTACTTCTCAAGTTTTAACACTAGGTGGAGCCACCGCTTCATTGAAGACAGTCTTGCACGGGTCCAAATTTGTCAACCAATACCCACTTGACCTGACCCGCTGCCCGTCATGGACTCAAAGTCAATTTCGCAACAGCCCGTACACGTTGATATCATCACTTGTGATTGAACACATAAATCTCACTCATATTTATGTATTTTATTCAAATGTGTCCCTTTTGTACGATTGGCACAATTGTAATGACAGAACCTATTGATGGAGAGTTATGATGTCGTTCATTATCGAGCATAATTTATTAACATTTCATTCATTTCATTAACTTTAATTGCGGCCCAGCGTTTTTGGGCGTTTATCTCTAATGTGTGAAAATTGATCGTCTCTAAATTCCTACTTAATCCTCCCTGTTGGACTCAGACTCACAAGTGAATTATGTTGTACTTGTTGGCAGCGAGAGACGAAGTCCCGCTAGGCATTTTTTATTTGTTTAAACTCTAACCACATCCTCGCAGCTTGTTCCACATTTGTGGGCCAGAGTATTAACTCTGTGGAGGAAGCTCTGGTTGGATCACATGTTCTCTTTCACCTTGCTACAGGCGTACATCAAGATCTACCAGGGCGAGGAGCTGCCTCATCCCAAGAGCATGCTGCAGGTTAGTGCCCTACTGACATCTAGAGGCCAAGTTGCACACTTACACTACATGAAAACCGGCTGATTCAACTGAGAACACGACACTAGATGGATACAGATACACAAGGAAGCTTAGATTAAATGGCAGCTGATCAAAGGCAGCTGAAGGATAAAGGGAAGATTGAGAAAGAGCAATAGGAAGCGCAGGTTCAGGTCAGAGCTGCGAGTCGGAAGAGGAAGCTCACTCCGGAGAGATGTCTTCAAGATTCACTGCAACCGCTTTGAACCTCTCACCTCAACATCTGCTGCCAAGCATTCAAGAGAATGTTGAGGATAACAAGGAATGCGAAAGGCCGGAGAAACGTGGCCTAAACATGACTGAGGAAACGTCTGTAAGTTCGCGATGACAAAATAGACGGCTTCAGCTCAGTATACGAGAACGAAGACGCATTGTGTCAGAAGCTCGAAATCCTCTTCCCTGTTCCCGATCGATCCTGATGGTCTTGTTTTCTCGCTGTTTCCCAGGCGACGGCAGAGGCCAATAACCTGACTGCTGTGGCAGGAGCCAAAGACATGTACAGAAAGAGCATGGAGCAGGTAAGAACACGCCCGTCATTGTCGCAACGTATCGATAAAGTTGCACACAGTAGTTTGCCGGGTTCCGGAGGACCTGGAATCCCACGGAAACCCAGAAAGGCCGACTTCTGAATCGGAGAGGGAGATTTGCATCTCACGCACATGACGTCCGTCCGCCCTCAGATCTGCGGCGGGGACAAGCCGTACATCGCGCCGGCCGACCTGGAGCGCTGCCACGAGGAGTTCCGCGAGTGCTCGGTGCGCTTCTTCCGCTCGGTGAAGAAGATGGGCGGCGACGAGTTCTGCCAGCGCTACCAGAACCAGCTGGAGGCGGAGCTGGACGAGGCCTACGGCAACTTCTCCAAACACAACGACGGCAAGAACATCTTCTACGCGGCGCGCACGCCCGCCACCCTGTTCGCCGTCATGTTCGTCACGTACGTGGTGTCCGGCGTGACGGGCTTCATCGGCCTCAGCGGCTTGGCATCGCTGGCTAACTTTATCATGGGCCTGGCGCTGCTGTCGCTCTGCGCCTGGGCCTACGCAAAGTATTCCGGAGAGTTTCAGGAGGTGGGAACCATGATAGACCTGGTGGCGGATACACTGTGGGAACAGGTGAGTGATCAGTGTGTGTGTGTGGGTGTGTGGGTCAGTATTAAACTACTGTGTGTGCCTCTAACATGTGGAGGCCAGTCGTTCCACTGAGTTTATTCGTGTAGCCGTGTCAGTGATTTTGGTTGGAATTGCAAAAGGCCTGAAAGGAGAGAATCTCCTTCATCCACCAAAGGATTGTATTTCTCCGTCCACAAACTTGTGTCTCCCTCCGTCCTCCTGTCTGTCTGTCTGTCTTTCTGTCCGTCTCTCTCCCTCCTCATGCTTTGACAGCAGACTCTCAGAAAGGTGAGAGGTGTCTCTTACTTCCTGTCTGCTGCTCTTCACTTCCTGTCTGCTGCTCTTAACTTCCCGTCTGATTTCCTGTTTTCCTTTGACTCCTCAACTTGCACTTTGTTCAAGATACGTTACAAGGTTCATTCAAATCAAACCGTCTCCTTGTGGACGTTCAGCGTCTCCATCTTTCCTGTCTCCT
>JAFBJT010109685.1:19099-40719 GCA_016785325.1 Chascanopsetta lugubris
CACATGACCTGTTGTGGGGACCAAGTCTGTTTTCATAGCCGTTATGTAGAAATGGGTAGAAACCAAGGGACAGTGTGTGAGTGTGATGTCCTCTGATGTCATGGGGACACTGTGTGTGTGTGTGTGTGTGTGTGTGTGTGTGTGTGTGTGTGTGTGTGTGTGTGTGTGTGTGTGTGTGTGAGAGTTACTTGGGTCCGAAGCACATGCAGAGGCTGGCCAGGTATCCGTTGGAGAAGGAGAAGAAGATCATGAAGAGGATGTACCAGGCGTCGTGGTGGAACAGCACCGGCATGTAGAAACGAGGCTGGACGTTACACAGCACGAAGAGAGGGATGAAGACCACGCGCGCCACGACCATGACGGGCAGCCAGATGCTGTCTTTACCCGGCTGCACAGACACAAGGCAACGACGTCAGTGTGTGTGTGTGTGTGTGTGTGTGTGTGTGTGTGTGTGTGTGTGTGTGTGTGTGTGTGTGTCAGTTACTCAGTGCAGCACATCAACGTGTACAAGTGGAGTAAATGTTCCATTTGAACTTATGAGATAATTGAATCATTGGTATGAACCGAGACACTCCGTTCTTTCAGTGTCTCTCATGTCGGGGTGAAGATCCTGTGGTTCTTCAGAAAATCAGATGAGAGAAGCTCCTCAGTCTGGATTCTGTCAACATGTGACTCTCAGACGTCTTCATCCAACTGTCCTTCATGGGTTCATCGCCTCAACGTGACTAATCAGTGGTGGAGGAGTGCGATACAGTGGCACGTTCCATTCATGAGACTTGGGACACCTATGGTCAAGTGAAGCGGTAGGAGAGGCACGATCGAGTTGAGCGCAAATTTCTCGTGGGCCACGTTCCGTTATATTTCTAGACTTTGTTGCGGTCAACTAAAATCGATTGGCGGGACCGCAGTTCTTAGTTTGGACGCGCCATGTGCTGGAAGGGATTTTGTGTTTTGAGATTATATATAACACCCCCCCCCCCCCCCAAAAACCCAAAAAAAACCTTAAAAGATGACGTGAAGGATAAAGTGACATCTAGTGGTGAGGCTACATGTTGCAGACGTAGTAGTTAACCCTCCTTCGCTCATCGTCAGTACTCGTGTGAGTGGCTGAGGATGTGAGAGGAGCTCATCCGTTTTTTCCTGACGATGATAAATAAACTCACATGTTCCAGCAGCAGCTGACTCCTGCTCTCGGTCCTAATTTGCTCAACAGGCTGCACATTCCAGCACAGGTCACAATGTGATACCTCCCTGTGCTCCGCCTGTGACTTGATCTAATTTGATTACTTCCTGCAGATTACAGGAAATTACTTCAAAAGCCCATTAAGATAATGTGGTTTACCTGCGGAAAGCCTGATGGAATCTTATTTGTCGAGATATAAGCGTGAAAACGTCCCGTCCAAAAATTTTGTGTTGAGAAGATGCTCCGAATTCTTTACATGGAGGAATGACGGAGAGACGATGAGGTCGATATGTACGATATGATGTGATGAACTCCACAGTTCTGAGATCTCGTGAAATGTTAAGTTATATTTACATGACTGACTTGAATGTCGAGGATGCTTTGGTCTCACTAGTCTTGTTTACTTTTATTCTACGTACGTTCTTAAATTATTGTACAATTTGGCAAGTTGCAAAAAAATAGCCTTGTGCCATATTCCTCACAGTTACGTGAGAGAATTTGATGTTTATGTATAAAAATGAAAATATTCCACAATAGCAAGAAAGAGGTAAAACGTGGATTCAAAGCAGGAGACATAAAGTCAACAGCTGTGTAGATGAATAACATCCGAGCTGTCTGTGTTTGTCTTCATGTTCAGAAAAAGGAAAAAAACAAAAAAACACCAGGGTCATTTTCTGTGACGCTCCAAAACCCACTTCCTTTACTCGAACCCGATGTTAACTTTGGCAGATGACTCACAGAACACAGACGCCCACACCCCAGCCAATCAACTGGCTGCCATGGTGCATTGTGGGTAGTGTAGTCCGCAGGTTTTGAAAGAGAACTCGATGACATATGTTTAGATGTGCTGGTTTTTCATAAGCTCATAAACCCCATTTGACCACTGCATCAACTTGTTTATGTTGATGTCTCGACGCTACATGTGTGAATTTCCATTTACGCTTTCATTAAAAAATAAATAAATAAATAAATAAACAAATAAAAAGAGTGTGTTGGTTGGACATCTGCTTTGTATTTTACTGACCCACATACAGACGGCCGTCAGACTCCTGCCAGCCCAGTCCATCACATTGAAGAGGAGGAAACAGGACACAGGGATGAAGTAAGTTTCTGAAAAGGAGTGGGGGAAAAAAACTGCTGTTAAAAAAAACCAGAACGTAAACATTTTGCTGACATGAACAAAACCAAGACTTTTAAGGCTTTCTACGGTAACTCAGAATAAGATCTTTTTGATTTTGAGAAAATACTACACTTGTGAAATTCACATCTCGTTTGTATTGCTGGGATTTCAAAGTATAAAAAAAATAAAATACAAAATAAAAATAAACTTCTGAAAGATCTGCCGTAACCCTGTCTGAGATGAATGCTTTCTCCTTCGGAGGTGTCCTTCACAGCTGCTTCCCTTCAAAACAGCTGTGACCCTGAGCTGTGATGTTGACTCCAATCAAAAAGATCCAGACCATCTTTCCCTGGTTCCTCTCTGTTTTGATGTTTTGATCCGTGACTGCAGGTCGTGTGAATCCAGGCCAACAAAAGCTTCTGAGGCTCCTCTGGGGAGTAAATCGCAAACTCGTCTGAGCTGCACAAGATCACAGGATGATTGGATGTCGTTTATACTTGAAAGATTAAAGCTGCAATGTACAGGATTAAGCGACATCTAGTGCTGAGGTTGTATGTTCTCTCCCAAGCACGTGGGAGAACCTATGGTATCCTTCAGTTTTCATTCAAACTCAAAAAAGCCCATTCGGGGCTGCAGTCAAAACCAAGCAACCTCCGGTGCTGACGGAAGAAACTTGCAGTTCACAGGGTGGCCACTTGAGGCAGGCTCCAAAAACGAGTCAATCCCCACAGACTCCCATGTTAAAAATCAAAACCACAATTTGTCCCCCGGCTAATCCACAGATTTTCAAACCCGCCGATTTAATTTTTTGGGAGGTTTGAAACTGTGCATAACCGAGGGGGCGTGGCCTCTGTGAGTGACACCTGGGCCGACCTGGCACGTTCTGTGGCTGCTGCGACAGAGACTCACCCCAGCCGCCTCCGTTTGCCACCGTGGATTTGACCTCGACAGTCACGGCCGGGAAGATTCCGATGGTGACGGTGAAGATGCAGCACACGGACAGAGCCATCACCCAGATCTGGTTCGAGCAGAACACGGAGGCAAGTTGTCAGTAAGCGGGTTCGTCGCCGTTGCGCGCGGTTGACGGTAAACGTATACGCTTGCCTCTGTGGCACATTACGAGCAGAAAACGTTTCGACAGGTACGCAGGTGAGTTTGTCACACGCTGTGAGGAAGTCGGCATTTCACCTGTTTGAAGATGTTGAGCACAGACACGGCGGGTTTGCCCTCGTCCTCCACCAGACTCACCACCGGTCGCTTCTCTGCAGAGGACTCTGAGAAACGAACATCGACACTTTCACTCACTTGTCGTGACATGCGATATTCCACTTTGTACTTAGACAGTGTCTTTTTTTTGTTACCTTTTTTAAGCAAGTCCATCTTATTCTCCTCGTCGCCTGTGGGTCTGGATCCATTACTCTCCATGAAGTACTGGAAAAACTCCTGTGGGCAAAACCAGCAATGATGATGAGCTGAGCCGACACAGAAAAGATGAGAGGTATGAAAAGGAGATTAAAGCGGGTTTACAAACAGAGGAGATCTCACCATCCTGGGCAGAGCGAGGTAGGACAGGATGGCCAGGAGAATAACAACACAGGCCGTGATGAAGTATCCAAAAGCACTGTCCTGCAGGGCCGAGCCAGCTGCGCACGCGCACACACACACACACACACACACACACACACACACACACAAAACACACAGACACACACACATATTTACAAATGATAAACAATAAATGAACAAATAAATCTAATTCTCTGAAATTCCTGTGACTTCTCACACAAATTCTACAGTCTTGAGCTCTCAAGAGTTTTATCCTGCATGTGACATTTTACATCCGCATCTATGAAACAGTGAATCTCCTCATGGGATGTTGAAGTACGCTCTCTGGTTTTAAAACGAGACTGATTCCGTCGTTTCTCATAAGCAAACCAAACAAATATTAACTAGGATCAGGTTTGTTTTGTTTCACAGGCATTTTGAATGGAAACACTGCATTGATCCATGAACTCCATGATTAGATTTCAGTGATTCAATTAATGATGGGAGACATTGATAGAAGGGTTGTGTGTGTGTGTGTGTGAGACCTACATGCCAGAGTGCAGATCATGGCAAAGGCGGCGAAGGTGCCAGCCAGGCCCTGTCCGCTCATGATGGGAGTGGTGTAGGAGGCGGGCAGCATTCCTGCCAAGCCGAACAGACTTCCTTGTAGAATGGCCCCGAACGCTGCAGGAGGGACGGAGAGAACAAGACGAGCAATTTACGGGAAAGACCGAGTGACACAGGGTGACAGAGGGTGACACAGGGTGACGCACACACACACGCACACTCTGTCCCAACGCAGCAGGAAAAACAGGCTCATAAATATTTAAGAAAGTGTGGGGGTGAATTTCTACAAACAACTTGAACAATTCTTATTTTGATGACAACGGATTTGTATTTGAATCTGCTGCAGGAAACAGGCAACACGTCCACTGAGAAGAATGTGCCACTGCTGATATCAAAGCTTGGAGGTCACTCTGTTGCCCCCCGCCCCCCTCCCCCCGGACTCAAACATGATGGGATGCTCCTCCTGAGAGTCTGAGGGTCAGGACTTCAGCACCAGGGGACAGGGAGAGGGGTGAGCTTATTCCTGCTGCTCAGGGACACACTGTCAATAAACATCCGCAGTGAGATTACTCAGACCACTGTGTGCGAGTGTGTGTGTGTGAGAGAGTGTGTGTGAAGAATTTCCCAACACATTGGATGCAGATGATTTTGATCAAAGCAGAACAAGGGGACACATGGAACTAATAACGAGCACGAGTGGAAATGAGGAATGGCCAATTGACAGACTGTACAAACGCTCCCGTCATCAACTATGAATGTGACTACATTCTACAAAGGGGCGTGTCTAATATCGAGTCCACTCTCGTTGACGTACATGGACAAACGTGCCGTTTCTAAAAACATGCGAGGCGCATTTCAGTGAGAAATCGAATTTGACTCCTCGTAACGCTGATTTGAGAAACAACAATCAGAGCCTTGTGGAGCAGATTTTAAAAGGTCCACACAGTCTCCATACGTAACAAACCACATTCAGGAAAAAGAGAAAAAGCTCAACACGTGAGAAACCTTTCGTCTGCGTGATGCTACTCACTGCTAGTGGCAGCTGAAAGTCACATCTCGGGGATGGATTAAGCAAATGTGTTGGTCACGACACAATCCATCCTAATCAATCAAAATGCAGAGAAGTTTAGGAGATACGATCATGATATGACTTGTTAAAAGAAGAGGTGACCGATGCCCTGTGGCGCCATTGGACAGTGCCAGCTGTCAATCACACAGTGTCAATGTATGAGTCAGGTATTATTGATCTTCTAATTCTAATCTTTAAATCCTTCTAATCCTGCTGAATCAGCTATTTTTGTTAAATTTGCATTTTCCCCATTTAGAGGTTAGCGCCGCTCACACCACCGCTTCCTCCTCCTCCTCCAAACACCTTTTCCCGTTTTTGTGGGCGTTAGTCAGCTCATCATAGCGTTGGACTAGAATGCGAATTACAATTACAAAAAAAAAAAACATTTGCAATAATTTTTTTTAATGTTCAGTTTAAAAACACTTTTACGGCTAATTAAGGGCCAGATTTTAAATTAATTTAATTCCTTTTCAGAATTTTTATTAAAAAGGAACCCTATTTTGCAATCATTTCCTTTACCGTTGGAGACATGAAGCATATATTAAAAGTAAAAAGTGTTAAAAAGTGTTAAAAAGCTTGGTAGGTCTCTGCCCCTAAATGGGTAACTACAGGTTGGAGTTTCAGTAAGCAGAGTCTTGTAGAATCATATAATCACTATGTATTTGGAAACTCACAGTTTATGCAGATGATTTTGATCATGGTGAGGATGAAGAAGGACAGCGGTTCCATGTCCACCTTGACGAAAATGGCCGTCAGCAGGAAAACCACCAGAATGACCGTCAAGCTGCCAGAGATCCTCAGCTTCTGAGGAATCCTGAGACACAGAGCGGGAAAACAGAACAAGTGAATATAATTATATACTCAAAAATAAAACAACCATCTCAAAACATTGCTTAAAACTATGGTGTTGTTAGTTTCAATGTATAAAGATAAATGTTGGATTAAGTCTTTGAAATAAAAAATAGGCTGTTTAATATCAACGATTTGTCATTTAATGGGAATTTAATCAAAAAGAAAGAGACCAAAGGAGTAAAACACAGACAAATGGTCTGTTTTCGTTCTGAAGCTGAGGTAAAAGCTGAAATATTTAACAGTTAAAGCAACAACAATAAAAGTTTCCCTCTAAAAGCTTTTCTGATGAAGTCATTTGGACAAACAAGAGGGAAAACATTGAGAAGCAGTGCCAGGTCCAAATGGGCTGCGTTCAAGGAGGAAAAGGGTCAGCAACAATCAGTGAGGAACATTGAAGAACAGCAGGACAAAAAGGACTGAGACCATGTTTAGGAGGAGAAGCAGGGGGAGCTGGGGAGATGAAGAGGAAGATGATGGGGGAGAAGCTGAGAACATAAATAGCATTCCTGGGTGTGTTTGTGTTGGGGAAGAGTGGGACGTGGTCAGGGTCCACCCCAGATCTCCCCCAATCCAACTTAATTAAAGCAAACAAAGTGGCAACACGCGGACTTTCAGCCACAGAACAGGGTCCGGTTACCTTCAGGTGGTGGAGTGCAAGAAAATAAAGGTGTGGAGTTTGACGATGAAAACGGCTTGTTTGATTAAATCTCTCCGTGATAAACTCAAATACCCAAGAAAACAAAGAAAGAATTTATTGCATGATGGGATGTAGACACCAAGGTCACAGCAAGGCCATCACCATCGCTACTAATGGCGCCGCCTGACATTGTGAGTTTAAAGTAAAAAAAATGGGGTTAAATAATTGTAATCGCCCTCTAGTGGCTGGCTGCTGTAAAATGGTTACATTATGGTATGCACCCACGAGAACATAACAGTAAGAAGACTTTTTTTATGCAAATCACAGGGGAAAATGCTACAGTACATATGCCAGGTCAGTAGGTGGCGGTGTCACTTTTTTAAAAATCACTTCTTGTAGCTTTCACATATTTGGTTGACTGACTTCAATCATTTGTTTTAACAAGCAGTGTGGCGAAGGTGTTACCACTCTTCCTGTGGCAACCGGTGATGACTAATCATTGATGACAGACTTCATGCTTTGACAAGTGATGTTGAAATCCCCTCGACCCAAGACCTGACTCGTGCACACTTTGCACCGTCTCTTTGGTGTCGCCCATTATCCTCATTATCTTTATCCAGAGCCTAAAGTTGAGTGTACGTGCCACGAACAAGGAAGCGGGTTGTATACATCTCCAGGGTCATTGTTTCCCCTCGGTGTGACTGTCAGGAATGCAGTGTGGAGCATACCTCTGGTGTATGAAGGAGTTGAGGCAGGTGAAGATGAGCAGAGGCACCATGGCGCACAGGGTCATCACGTTGTTGAACTTGGACTCCAGGGGGTTGCGGCTGTCTTTGCCCCCTGCAGAGGCGTTGGCTGTGATGTTGGGGAGGACATCAGGAGACGTGTCTTTCAGCCGTGCGGTGAAGTACTGGAGGGAAACAACATTGGTGGCAATGTTAGCCACAACTGGAGGGAAGGCGCTGAAGTGAACTGATGAGTGGAGAGCCATACAAATCAAAACTTTTCCAGTAACATCCAATGGGACTTGAGAGTTTCCCAAAAGGACATTTTAGAGAGTCTCAAGTTTTTTGTTCATCCAATGCAAAAGTGAGGGCGGACTAAATATCACAAACATCTCTCCCGAAAAATTGGTTTTGAACATTGTGTCTGAACAGAGATATGACTGACTGATGACGATTATGATGTATCGCTAGACTATGGCATTGAGCCCAATTTAAGGCTGCATCGACTCAAAGGCTATAACGTGTCACTGTGCAGTAAATCTATGCAGTCAAGTTTAATTATGGTTGAGCATAACTGCTCCAATAATCCTCAATTATGTCTAGTCAGCATTTCTCCACAAATGAATCTGAGCATAAATGTAAAAAAAAATAAAATAAAATGAAACACTTCAATAATAGAGGGCTAAAAACTGAACTAGTAAAACACTCAAGCTGGTGAGAAGATTGTTTTATATAGCTGGTCTTGTTTGCAGTTGCTTTATTTATGAAAGTGGCTACAAGCTACTTGAGCTTCTCCAAATCTTCCCTCAGGGTGGGACCCAAACAACTCTGCCGGGGAAATTAAAGTGAAATTCCACATTTTAAGCAGTTGACCCACGAGGTTAAAAGAAAACAATGGAGGAGGATCAGAGGGGCTCCCTGTGTAAATCCACCTTTCTGGGGTCAGGTCAAACCTTCTGAGTCAAACCAGGTGGACTCAGGAGAAAAAGGTAAATAAACCATTTGTGTACTTTCCAAGTAAGGGCGACCCCCCTCTACATGGGGCTGTACATCTAAATTAACTGGTCAGCCCCCCTGGGGCCACCAGCAGGGCTCCCCCTGTTTCACTTCCTGCCAATGTCCTCTGAAAGTTGCTCTTAAACTGAGTTGAACTCACTATTGTTGCCGTCATGAAGAAATTCCATGGTAAGAGGGTTCCCAGACCCAGGATGAAGAAAATGATCCACACGGCATTGTATCTGGGCAGGGGACACAAGGGAGTTCACATGAGAAGAGCATCAATAATCCAACTTACAAGAAAGGATGGTGCATCATTTATTTATTTATTTATTTTTCAAAGGCAGGGTAAACAGAATATCAACAATCATAGATCTTAACTGCACAAACAGTTTCCTTGTTTTTTCACAACTTTCTCTTACTTGTCTCGAGGTGCGTTGATGGCCGTCATGCTTGTTGTTGGTGAGGTGCAGACACGCGTTTAGTCAGAGTCGGATCAGAGTCTGAAACACACAGATAACAGCCGTGTTTTCAGCATTTAAAGCTTCTCTGCTGGACAACATTTTTATCGCCAGCCGCCAGCTGTCGTTTTGGCCCGATTTCGAAAGCACCGCTTTTAAGTACGGACCACAACATTTATAAACAACGGGATGCATGGTGTCATTTGATTGGGAAACAATTCAATTCATGCAATAAACTCGAACGCTCAAAGTTTGGTGGCTGCATTCCAGCAGCAGTGGCCAAAAACCTCAAATTCCAACTTTCTCCAGGGTGAGAGGAAAAAAAGAGGTTGAAACGAAAATAATTCTTATTGGTTACACAGAAGTTATGAAACTCACAAGACAAGCATCAAAGAATCAAGCACGTGGGAGAATGAAAAGTAAAAACACTTTTATATCATGTTACTCACATCATGAGAAACTCCTCTTTGCTCCAGTGAGATGCAACAAAGACTGAACAAGCCTCACAAGCTTCATTTTATACAATCATTAGACCCGCCCCTCTTTACATCCCATGACTCCTCCCACTCTCCCTTTACCTCGGAAACCCCCCCTCCATCCATCCATCCATCCATCCAACCCACCCTTCCTACACAATTTCCCATTTACATTCCAAGCATGTCTGATGAACCTTGGTGTACAGCGAGACGACGTCCCAAAGTTTTTTATTTGAGAAAAAAAAAAAAGAATAAGGAAAAAAAGGACAGAGCAGCGGTGGTGAGAACCTTGGCGGCAAAGAATGCCGATCATGTGAGACAGAAAACCGATGGTGTGAAACAGAGGCAGCTAAGAAGAGAATGAGATGCATGTTGTGTAAACATTAAGGTACTCTCCAAAATGAAGCCATGTTTGCACTCATTATATGTGAACACCAGCTAGACGTTAGTCACTGCTCCAGTCGGCTAACTCCAAACTAAGCTGGAGAACACACTAAGATGTGAACCTGCTCCAACGCCAGCTAGTGTGCACGCAAGTTGTTGTCAGTGGTTCGTTTGTAGAATCCATTTTTGGGCTATTCAGCATAATTGTTGCAGAGTCAGAGCTAGCTCGCTTGTTAAAGATACCACCATTACTCAGGACCATCGGCTTTTTTGATTACAGCAGACCACAGACTGATAATGAAATTATTTTTGCATCGCCAACATTAAATGGTGATTTCAAACGAAAACACGGAAACCTACGTCAAGGACGTAGCATTCTCATCCGTTCTGCTCAACGTCTGATTTCAATTTTCTATCTACCCCAGTGGGAACTCTTAATTTATCTCTCCATTTCCACATCTGTACCGTTCAATGTCTTCTAATTTCTCATCTGGCTGCTTCAGCCGTTTCCTCTCTGCAGCTTTTCCATTAAGTTCAGGTCCGTTGCTCTCACGGCCTTCAACTATCACCGCCCCTCCATAATTTCTCTACGTCATTCCTCTCTCTTCTCAGCTCGTTATCAATCCTCTCTCCCTCCCCTCTTTCACAGCATCTTTAACGCCCGGGATGAGATGGAAGACATGTGCTCAGATAGCTGTTTGACACCTTCTCCAAACAGAATTACTTAATAGACGTTCATGAAAAAGACAACACAAAGCTGCGATCTGGCGTGGGATGAAGTTAAACAGCACAAAACAACATCATAGTTGTCTCAGTAAACACATGGACCAAGATCCTAAGTTCTTATGCAACAGCTTGAACAAATAAATGTTCCATCCCCCCGTGTAACAAGCTAATAAAAGCATTTGGCCACAAGTAGAACTATAAGTGGGTCCCCGTCTTGTTTGTTGACAATATCACTAAGACTTTTTTGTTTTTTTAAATACAGGTATACCTGCCAATAGATGTGTGCTGGACAGAGTTGCAACTACTGGCGAGGTTGCATGTTGCAGCTGTAGAGCCCTTACAACACCCTTCCATAAGCCTCACCAGAGGGTAATGAAAACGACCACCATCAACACTCATTTTCTATTTTTGATAATAGAAATAGAAATAATGTTGCCTAAATCTACTGAGGCTTCAACTAGAAAATTAATCGGTACTGCAAACATTCAGAACCTGTTTTTTATGGAAAGCATACAAACAATGGATATTTTGTTTCATAAACATTCTTATATACAGTATGTGCCAACAGAGACTTTTTTTTTGCTGGCAGACATTATAAAGCTAGTGGTTGATACAGAAAGTCATGGGTTTACCCTCAGCACAGACAGTCCTATATGAAGGAGGCCACACACTATGGCCAATTAAGTAACATGCACCTAATCCCAACCAAATTGGCAGGGTCTCTCTCTGACAAAGGGCTGTCTATGAAAACGGTCCATATGGCATGCGATAGTCCAACAGACAGGAGGCTGTATGTTAAACAACTAGTCTATGGGTGGTTGCTTACACAGTGATTTACCACAAGACCAGACACAGATTGAATTCAAACTAAAACCCTGCAACATAAAGGAGAGTAGGAAGTTTGTCCACCCAGGCCAGAAAAAGAAGACTTGTGATTAACTTGCCAAAAAGCACCCACTAACATGCCAACATCTACCAACAGTTGCTGACGAAATACGACAGAAATTCAATGTACGAGGGATATTCACCAACGTATCTGATCAAACTCCTGTTCGACTATCAATTACATTTATGGGTAAAATAAGTGCAACTTCCTGGATACCTCTCAGCAGATGTGGTGCAACTATGTGGCCAAATATCACAATTTGTACAATCTCACTTCACAACGGAGAGATTAAACCGTAAACACTTCCCAATGCAGTGGGGCATATGAACTACTTCTTCTCCGGCATAGCCCAAACCACAAAGTTGCAGTCGGCATTCTAGTCACCCCATGTGCCTCCTATATATCTTGTCACGGCCTTTGTCAGTTTTAAGGCCGTAAGAGCCAGTGTATGTTGGACTCTTTCTATCTACCCTCTGGTGGTTATTATGACATTGTCGACAACCACCCAGTTGGGTCAAACACTAGCGGTCTTGCAGACATTGCTACGACTCTTAATAAAACACACTGGCTTAGTCATGTCCCAGATTCCTGCATAGTATCCCCCCTCTCGACTAAACGATCCAGCTGGCATGAGGTGCATTCTGTTGACTTGGTGCCTATTACCCCCCCCCCCCCCCCCCCCACACAGGCACTTTGTAGTCTTTAGGGAGGTACAAAAAACTCCAGTTTGGCATCAGCCAGACACTTTTCCAGCCTGATCTCCTTGCAACATCCAACTCCAACAATCAGACCTCCAACAGCAAAAGAGACGGTGATTTATCGTTTCCTCTTGTAACACCAAGATAGAAAATATAGTCAAAGTGTTGCCACACTGAAACTGTTCACACTTCTGCACTTGACACCTCGGCAGTAAAGCTGTTGTTCTTTTGCCTAAACATTTAAGAACTCTTCTCATGATTGCACTAGAATGGCTTTCTAATGACTAATCAAGGTGAATGAATCACATGCAGGCATCGCTTTCATAATCATTGAAAGCAACATATTCAATCAGTTATTTTATTTTTCACACTGACAATAACTAGCACGGAAAACTTAAGAGTTGAACTGAGAGTATCTGGTTAAATCATGAGAAATAAGGCTGAGAGGTGTCAAACACTGAATAGCCACACCACCCATAATCAGGGTTGAAATGGCCCCATTCAAACCGGTTTCCTCTAACAAACAGAGGCCAAGATTTCTCCCAAGCATAAAATTGAAGTTGCACCACCCTTTAAGAAAGCTTCCTATACGACTGTAAAACTGTACAGTCGTGATTCACAGGCTATTCACATCTGTGCCGGACCGTCAAGTTTCCGATTGCACATCCTTTCTAGAATGACCAGCGTGCACGCAGACATACAGCATGCGCATACACACACACACACACACACACGCATTTATTACACTGTAGTAAATTTACAGCCTGGATTCAGATTTCTCACCATTGTACTCTGATGCTCTTTCAAAAGACACCATTACCTAAGCCGTGTGAACTTTATATCGTGACTGATATGGCAGACTATAAATATCATGCTATATTATCATATTTAAACTTCGCCAAACAATGTAGATCCATTCAGGAAACAGACAAAATGATAAAAGCAGCAAACACAAATGGAAAAAGGTGACTCGTTTTGTGCATTTGCATATCATACAGAGTCATAATAATATCTATATCAGTTGAAATAGTTAATACAGAATCTATATTTCACAGAGACTGTTATATCATCAGCATATGACGAAAAACCATTGGACATGAATACTGATTGAAGGATTCATCACCAAAAGGTCTTTGATATATTTTCATTAATTGGACAAAATGTCAAAAGCTACGTTTTGTCATTTCCAGTAGTTTATTTTGACAGACTGTCAAAGTTGGTGCAAATTAAAACTGAGGAACTGTTTACATGAAAATAATCATTGAAGTACATTGTGTATTTACTGCCCCCAATTCAAGAGATGTAAAAGGACTAGATTAATCAAGTACCAAGTTAGTTGCAAACTGTTCCAATGATTGATTAGATTGATCTGTCGTTACAGCATGTTGAAAGTACTTAACACATACTATTGATTTAATTGACCTGATGATACCTAAACGAGTTGTTTACCAAACTCCTATACATGGAATGTAATCATGTTGATACAAATAAGAGCAGGAAACAGTGCCACAGAGATAGGAAGATGGACTTTCCTGAGATGCTGATTAGAGAGAAAATTAAAGGGTGGATCGACAAAGGGTTTTTCCAAATCTATTGTCTCCATCCTGGTCTGACCCTGTATGCCTCATCTCCTGCCCCTCAAAAGCCAGCGAGAACAAAGCCCGTCTCCAGCTGCTTGTCTTTTTAGTTGGTTCAAGAGGTCTGGTTTAATAGCCGACAGATGAAGTGGGAGGAGCAACTCTACTAGGCACAATGACTAATACACCACAATCACTGCATGGATGAGTTTAAATGAATAAGATAACTTGGGGCAGAACTTCCTTTAATGAGTCAGTTTAGAGTCATTCATCACCGAGGACTCGCCACCAGCCAAGAGATGAGCGCTTCAGCAAACGAGCATGTGCGCTAATAATAAACACACATGTGCTTCTGGCTTTGAGCTGAGCACTGGTCGTGATCAACGCAGCAACTCAACAGGTGGGACAACAACACACACACACACACACACACACACACTCGCCTATAAAACAGATGCTCCTGTGTGCTCACAGTGGTTGGCCATTGCCACAGTCCCATCAGCTTTTTGTAAGGAAACAAAGCCACTATTCTGGTGGTGCGCTCCTCTCCATGCTTCAGGGGTCAGGGAGAGTCACAGACAGAGGAGGCACTGACTCACACTAAGCTCGACAGATGCTTGCAACACGGAGGAGTTTCAATAAGCCTAAATCTAGCAAATGTAAGAACATGTGCAAGACTGTACAAGAATTACGAATCATGACACAACAGAAAGCACCTGATGGGCACATTTAAGCGTCAGAAAATGAATTCTAGTGACTTGCATTCGTGACCCACATAAGTAAAGGGTCAAATCTGCGACTCCCCATGAAACCAAGCTTCTGCTGTGAGTCAGTACTAACAACCTTCTAACACACAAGAGGCCTCGTCAGGTCCTGTGATACAACAACTAACCAAGTGCTGCCACTGGAAATTGCATTCAGGCAGCCCATCGTGCACATGATTTCCCTCAAGGGCAGCGACAATCGTCCACATGCCCCATGATTTACCGCCACGCTGTTCCGAGTCTGAAGAACATTGGATCATGTCACCCGACGTGCGACACTAAGCCGTTCATAAAGAGCTGGATCTGATGAGCAAGATTCCTGGAATTGTTTCAGTTCACCTGTGTTTCAAGTTAGGATGGCAAAACATCTGTGTGACACCTTCGCTTAAGGTGACTGCCAAGACTTCAGCAAACACAATTCATAGCAAGATTAAACAGAGTATATGCCCGAGGAAAGAGATCAATGTCGTTTTATAGAGCCGATGATGATAATTACCAATAACTGGTATTTGGAACAAGTTAGCCCCTAATTTCATTCATTATTTAGACTTTAGGAAACTTTCATATGCACTTTCGCAAAATTTAGATGTGTCAGACCAAAGGATAAGCCAGTTCATTGGTTCAAGGTACAGTGAGTAGAATTTGGTGATATCTAGTGGTGAAATTGAGTGTTGCACCAGAATATCCCTCGCCTACCCTCACCCTTCCGGGCATGTAGGGGGTCATAAAGCAGCCTTCAGTTGTAATCAAATCTCAAACGGTCACTCCTTACTGGGCTACTGTATAAATAAGTTGGAGCAGCATGGCCGCCCCCACGTAGAGGACCCACTCCTGACGTAGACACAAGGGACTCTTTCAACAGTCATAACAATATTATGTGCATTTAGGCAATTGCGCACACATATAAACATTATATTACACATTATATGTTCAATTTCAGACCAAGGGGGCGATTTAAAAAACCTCACATACTAGAGCTTTAAAATATGATACTGAAAATACACGTGCTGCTGCCACGTGTGGTCAAATTAGTTTGAAGTGGTTAAAACCAGTTGAAATTGAGCGGAGGAATTGCTATTCGAAGATAAATGTATAAACAGGTAATCAACAGAGTATTTTTAACTTTCTATTTTCATCACTTAGGCACCCGACAAGTCATAAAAAACACAGCATCTTCAGCACTCCCCCGCCCCCGCGCGCTAAGAGCTAAGCTAACAGTTGCCAATCACGTGCCTCTCGTTCGCGCTTACTTTCTGCCCCAAACCGTCACCAAATGACATACACACAAACACACACACACACACACACACACACATACGCCACACACACAAACACACACACACGATGCCGCCACCTAACCACCACAAGGCAGACCACTGCGCCCGGCATTAGCCTCTCTAGACCGGGTTAAAAAACACAAACACGGCTCCACTGACGCCGATTTGAATCCGTCTCGAGACACCACGTTAAAACGCAAGGCTGTCGTTAACGCTGACTTCGGCGCAAATTCGTCTTTCCGGTGTCGAACTTGAACGGAAGTTGAATTGAAGTTAGTGAGAGATGAAGTCACCAGTGGCCACAGCCAGTTAAAGAACACAGAGGTGTGTTCATTAATCCGCATTGACGCTTCTTACCTGGTGTGTGTGTGTGAGAAGCAGCTCGTGTCTGCTCCGCTCTCGCTGTGCGGAGTCTGGACCCGCGCAGATTCAAAGGACGGGGGCGGGATTTTCACGCACAGGCGTCCGCGCGTTGTTCCCCTGACGTCGCCAAAATATGACTCATTTCATTGTAAAGTCTTGACACGATCACTTATTCACGTTTGAGGGTTATTTTTTTGTCTTCAACAACATTTGTTTAGAAATATCTCAAATGCGTTATTTACAAAAACGGACTCTCAGGTTTTCATATGAATCTCCTGAATGTATCATTTATTGACATTATCCCACGCATCTTATATTTACTTCAGGAGATGTTTGATCAACGTGTGTTTACAGTAGCCCAGAAGGAACAAAATAAACACTTTTTGAGTTTTTGTGCGCTGAAAGCGACCATAGCCTCCCCCACACACTCAAACACTACATGGCATTGCACCCAACACAACATTACTCCTTGTACATTCTAATTGTATCACTTTGAATTGTAATTAAAGGTTCCTCACCTCTGGTCGCACCTTCATGAGATCATAGGCCAACATCATTCACTGTTTAACAATGAAAATTCAAAAGTGATTACTCAGCCTTTCAACAACTCTGTTGTGTTGAGTGTTTTGAAGCCAGTTATGGCCTTTAAAGGCAAATTCAAGTCTATGATGTCCTTAAAAGTCACATTGTGAAGGCTCCAGTGGCATCCTATCGAACAAAGGGTTCATTCTCAGATAATAGAAAGAAACATTTGTTGAGGTGATTACAACCTCATGAAATCACTGGACCTTTAAATATTTAATTCTGTTGCATTGATGTGTTACATGGTGTGACTTGTGACAAAGTAATGATGTGAAAGCACATGAAAAGCAAACAAAGGAATGCATTTTTCACGCACGTCTTTGAGCGAAGCACAGGAATTCACGCTGAAGGCCGATGCCGATTAGGTTTTGCAGTCTCAGGCATTTAGTGGAGGACAAATCAAAAGAGCCACATTTCCCCAGCAGGCACAGAGCAGCAGAAGTTTCCCTTCCTGCAAATAAAATGAAAGATAACCAAGTGTGGAATGATCCTTCAGATCAGGCCGTTGCGCAACAAAAGTCTCTTTCTCGTCTTTTTGAGAACGTCTTGTTTTCGCAAGTGTCTGCGAGAACTGACGCCGACGTGACATTTCGTCACGACACGTGAGGCCGCCCCGGCCCCCGCACACTGTTGTTTTTTTAACACCACGCATGAAGTCTGGACTCGTAAGTGTCGGCCCCCTCTGTTTGCTCATATAGTTGTGGTAGGTACACAGTCATCCACACCCTGTCTCCACCATCTAAAAAAAGCCCAGTGTGGTTTCTGGACACAAATCATGGAGGAGGAGGAGGAGGAGGAGGAGTAGTTATGGTCCCGTCTGCTTCCTCGCTCCAACCCTCTAACCCCAGGCGAGTCTGAGGACTGAGGGATGAATGTGTCTCAGAGCTGGAATGAGGACACAAAGATTTACTTCATCCCCGTCTCAGGGAGCTCGATATGTCAACCTCTCTCTCCCTTTCTCTCTCTCTCTCTCTCTCTCTCTCTCTCTCTCTCTCTCTCTCTCTCTCCGAGTTGGTCCGAGTCTCACACTTGTTTACTGGCTCATGTGGCAAAGGCGGAATGTTAGTCAGCAGTTACCCTTACGTCTGTGTGAGGAATGATTCCTTGTGAAGTGGATGGTTTGAGTCACCAGCTAGGAACCACAGCTCGGGTCAGAGATTTGATTGCAGAAAGGGTTTATTTAGGGATAGAGACGTGAGGTAAAGCGGTGAAATGGACAGGGTTCTCAGTTGTGTGTTGGGTGTTTCTTCAGGCAGAGAATTCCTATAGAACCGATAGCTCTTTGGTAATGTGTGATGTATTGCTAACCTTAACTTCCACGCCTTTGATCTGAGGGCGGGGGCGCTATGACCTTGTCATGTTATGTTGCCAATGATAAGTCGCCTTTGATGTGCTCAGGCACCGTGTGGACATTCCTACAGTCAGGGATCGGCCTCCACAGTGTGTTTCCCCACAGAAGGGAAAGTTGGAAAGAAGAGAGATGAAAACAGTGAGGTGAAGCCGGGACGAGGGAAAAAGTGAGCGCATTGTTTCTGTGGAACCCGCGAGCACTCGCCCCATCTGTGCAGGGATCAGAGAGGAAGCATTGGAATGGAAAGCATCAGTGACACGTGAAGCTCCTCAGGTGACACACCTACTTGTGTGTCCAAGAGAGGGGTTGGCACATCAACACAGGTGTCAGCCCGAATCACAAAAATGGGTTGTATGTCTATAGGCTCCTTTTTCGCATCATAAGGGCTGCAAGAGTGTATCCGATCCGAGACATGGGAGTCTATGGGGATTGAGCCCCAGGTGGCCACCCTGTGAACTGCACGTTTTTCTACCCCCACTCTGGCCTCCTCTGTCAACCCCAATTCAATACATTCCAATCCTGTTGTATCCATCGAAAGACTTCCAAAACCGCTGAGTCGGACATTTTGACCTAGATGATGCAACCTCCTCAGATCATGTCAGGTAGGTTTCGCAATTTTGAATGTCATTTTTATACATTTGAGCTACATGAGGCAATTCATGCACATTTTCAATGGCCTTATTCTTCACACATGCAGCAACCTGTTGATCAACCCATTTCCCTTCAGTATGTTCACACACGTGGGGAGGAACACTCAGGAACATTCAGTGGCCTGCTTGTCCTCAAACGTTTGTAGGCCTTTCTATTGTCGGACACAAACCTACACTCCGTCGGTTCCGGCTGACCCCAAAAGGTTTTCCGTTTCTAGAACGCGAGCATACGGGTAAATAAACTCCGTGCGCGTCTGATTCAAGAATATCTTGTGAAGTCAGGAGTTACATAGGTCGAGCCCCGGGGACGAGGTGGAGGGTACGGCAAGAATGGGCTGGAAGTGGCTTTCTAAACACACACGGAGACTTAAGAGGACAAAGGTAGAGACGAGGAATTCCAGTGGATGGCCTCTTCAACCCCGACATGGCTCTGGAGACACAGAGTGGACGGAGCAAATCCCATCTGAGATTAAGAACTTTCACGACCTGACTCCTTTCAGAGGATTTAGAGTTGAGTGACGAAGACGGGCAAACAAAGAGGAAGAGAACTCTTCAGGGGAGGCCTCGGAGTCGCTGGCTATTCCCAGCAGAGTGTGAGTGATCTGCAGGGGTCGTGACCTCCTATGAAATCCCTGTCACGATGGTACGGCCACAAATCTAAATGTCAGTAAATACTCCGCAAGAACACAGAGCTTCGCTCTTGCTCCCAGGGCTGCAGGAACAAAGTTATGTTGTTGTTGCAGCCCTGGTTTGGGAGTTCTTGCAGCTAATTCTTCACACATCATCTGGGCAGAACTTTGTCCTTGTGTCCGACAGCTATTGTCTGATTGGTCAGGCATTTGTTCGGCGCTCTAATGTCTTATGAAGTAGGGTTAGAATGTCCTGGCCAGAAAGAACTTTGTTCTTGTTCTTGCGACCCTTGGAGCAAGAACAAAGTCCTGTGTTCTTACGGACCACTATATGTACTGACCTGCAGGCGTTTCAGATGCTTCTCGGGGGGATTCACCTCACAATTGGTTTAAGAGATGGTTCCAGAGATGTTTGCAGCCGGAGCTCATGGTCTCCTCCGTGTGCATGGAATTTGCCCAAAGTCCGCAAAGACTTGTTGAATGTGCTCGGTACACCCCCGTCAGTCTCAATAACTTATCAGAAATATGTAGCACCCTTTGTGTGTAGATGGAGGAGCACACGGCTGAGATGTTTGTCCAGAGGAGTTCCCATCAATCACTTTGGCCCAGCAGGGAGTTTTGAAGTCCTCCTATAATGATGGATTTAGAATGTGTTGTACTCACAGTGCAAATTCTGATATGAGGGCGAGAATGTATTCCTGTGGGGGGGGGGGGGGGGGGGGGGGGTGGGAAAAGGTGTTAAAGCGACACTTAATCCACATCACCAGAAACCCACACTGCCGCCAGATGTTTCGCATCTTAAACTGTTCATTTGTACTTTCCATACAAACCAAGCGGGCAGACGGACGAGTCCGACACCAAAGTGGAAAAACGTGCAGTTCACAGGGTGGCCACTTGAGGCTTTGCTCCAAGAGCTCCCGTGTTAAAAGGGTCAACTATCAGAGGCGAAGTAAACCCGTTTAAAGCCCGGTACAGCACAGAGACTTTAAACTGAATCTGAGCATGTGAGGTGTTCACATGCATGTGAGGTCGGTTCATTCCTTTGCTGCACATTCGATCCTGCATGATGTGCCACTCATGGAGCCGCAGTGTGAGTCCATGGGATCGAATGTGTTTTCTCTGGAACAGCGTCCCCTCATACACACGTGACATCACCCGCTGCACCAATCCAAGAAATCTGAGTTCCTGCCCGACAATCTGATCCCACATCCACCTCAAGATTTACCCATTTCAAAACATCGCCCTTATCAGTTCCCCTCCCGGCCCATCCCTTTATCTTATCACCTGCTATCAGCCATCCTGTTGGCCTGTCCTCACATGGAAAGTAGTTAAAGCACCAGTAAGCGCAGGCCAAGGTCTTATTTTTGCAAGACGTTGGAGCGCTGCCATTGCCATGTTTTCGATTGGCGTGTCCATTTAACATCTTGTTTGCCCATTTGAAATCCCATTACTCGATTGTTCTCTCCATCGCTGCGTGAGACGCCAGCGTTGGTGTTTTCCAGTCCGGCAGGTACCAGCCCTCTGAACCCTGAACGCTTGCCGCTGAAGCCATCAGACCCGGGGAGGTTCATCCATTGTGTTGTTGAAGAAAACACAAACACCACAATGATTTGTTTCTACACCGAGGAAATGACATAGATGTGTACTTGTAATTGTCTACAGCAGAGCCTTGGTGCTACGATAGAGTTTCTGCAACGAAGCTTGTGATTGGTCCACCTGGATTTTTTTTCGGCATTCCATTGTTACAGATACCGGTACATGGACCCAAGTACCTTTGCACCTGACCCCATTAGATCTTTCCTAGAGGTGGTGAGTCCACGGGACTGAAGGAGGTGTGAGGGGTAATGTGGGGACAAGTATCTTGCCAAAGGATACTTCAGTACGAGGGATGAATAAGGCCGGAATAACATGAAGCCCAGAGAGAGGCTCAATGCAGTGGTGGAGATATCTGGACAGCGCCAACCGGTGGACTGGAGATACAACTGCTGTGCCACATATCAACATCACAACCATAGAAACTGATGGGAGTGACCGGTGGTACTGTGCGCTGGTTTACATTCCACTCTGTCAAGTCAGGCTTTATGTATACTGCATATGTCTGT
>JAFBJT010109686.1:0-11751 GCA_016785325.1 Chascanopsetta lugubris
ATGTGATCATACATTTGACTGCGACGAAAATGGAACGACACCGCACACACTGCACCTTTAAGGCCCACGGCTGCTCCACCACGTCCACGCTGGTGTGACTCCGGGTCATGTCAGCGTCAGTGGGCCCAGGCTGCGTTCACCACTCCCGCCCCGACGGCATCAGGGCCCCGTGCTGTTGTCGCCACTGCATCACATTACATAACCAGCCAGCGCAACACATGAAAACACGGGGAAACTGGAACAGGACGTGTATTATACGTTCTGCTGCAGGGTCCATGCTGTTGTTGTTGGGGGTTTTTTTGGGGAGGGGGGGGGGGGGTCTGCGCAGGAGGAGCGGGAGTGTCGGCCTTTGGGTTTGGCATGAATGAATGAATGAATGAACGAAGGAAGGAACGGGCGAACGGGTGAATGAATGCATGTCAGCTGCGGCGAGGTTGTCTAATACGGTGTAATCCCTGCCTGATGAAACCAGATAGAGTGGGAATATTGGTGAAAGAGATGGATTAGGGAGCGCGGGGTCCGGCCAAACATGTGATCCCAGCACGAGCACATGCTTTACTCACACGTATGCATGCAGCTCGCTCACTCTCTCTCTCTCTCTCTCTCTCTCTCCTGGCACAGGCAGACAACGCGCCACAGCACTCGGCTTCATTCATGATTCCAACGTTAATGCGTGCGTGCCACCAAGAGACAAAAGTGTGTTTTTTGCTTACGCGTGCGTGTTTGCTCTGGCTCAGAGTCCCGCGTTTAATTGGTTTTGATAAAAGATCGTGTGACATCTGTTCAAACGGAGCGCTTCGTCGTGCGCCTGCCTTTTCAAAAACCGGAGAGGAGACGAATGAGAAAGAATGACCGTTCATCCCGAGGACAGACGGTGGAGGACGAAGCGACCTGAATCGCTCGAGCATTGGGCACAGCGCAAGATTAAAACTCCTCTCCGCCTGAAATAAATAAATAGATAAATAAATAAATAACATCAGATCCGTACAAACAACCTCCACATCTCCAGCATCCTGGGCGAGGCCGTTTAGCACCAAGGTGTGAAGGGGGTCGTCCGGAGGAAGAAGAAAAAAAGAGCCTCTCTCTGCTCGGCAAAGACCTTCATTAAAAACAAGAATCTGTTCCGGTCGACCAATTAAAGAGGAGAGTCGATTATACTTGACATTCAGACCCAACAGTCAAACAAATGACCCTGGATTCAGACGCTCTGCAGCCGCTGGTCTGATCATCCACGCAGCCTGGTGCGAATATGAAGCAGCAGCAGCGTTTTATGGCTGAACCATTAGACTCACAGCCTTGGTTTCAGCTCTCTCTCTCTCTCACACACACACACACACACGCTGAGATTTCATTAGTCTTGCATTATAAATGTGTTGAATCTACCTCTCTAGTCCAACATCCAACTTCTTCACATTTCCACCTGTTGTCAATAAAAAGTAAAGTGGTAAAAAACCAAATTCTAAATAGCTGCCAAGTCTGAACAGTACATTTTCTGTTAATATTGTGAGAGGTCCCGGGTTTAATTCCCAGAAGAGCCCTCACAATCTGGCTCAGGCAGAGAGAGAGAGAGAGAGAGGAGAGAGAGAGAGAGAGAGAGAGAGAGAGAGAGGAATGAGCTAATATAAGAGATGCACATGGGGCTCAGGTGTGCTCTTGTCAGGGGCGGAGCCAGGGGGTGGACAGTGGTGGCCAACCCATGCAGAACCATTTATGTCCACAGGTCTTAACACAGGGACTGGAATTTTGTACGAGAGGCCTTTTTATGACATTTTCAATGATTTCCCAGGAAACCATGGGGGTCTATATTTTTGTGTGAATATGTGTATTTTGTTGCAGATCCACTTTAAAGGTACAGTGAGTCAGATTTGGTGAAGTTGCATGTTATGTCCATCACCTCACCCTTCCCATCTGGGCATGCAGGAGAACCTTTAGCCCTCAGTTGTCATAAAAACTCAAAAGATATTTAGTATGGCCACTCTGGGCCGCTGTAAAAACATGGCCGCCCCCATAGAGAGGAGCCCCTCCTCATGTAAATATACATCAATTGTCTCATTTAATGGTCACGGGGAAAAAATACATTTAGGTGATTATACATTTATGAAAATGTCAGTATGTCATGGTTTCGTAATATTTTTAGAAGTGACAAAAATGGCGAAAATCGTACACACTGCACCTTTAAAAGCGTCTCCAGTGGTTTGGTGGCGTGACAGATTTGCTAAAAACAACAGACAAAAGACGCACAGCTGTGCGCACAAATGAAGTGATGGGACAGTCGCTGTGCACGTATGTGCTGCATGTACACGGAACACCCGTCAAATGCATTCCGATAATCCCGCCCCGCCCCCCGCCCCCCCCGCCCCCCCTCCCCCCGCTCGTCCATTCTCATAAGGCATTTATACATACATTACTGAATGAAATCCATTCGAACGGCAAAGCCCTCATGCACACGACTCCTCTACCACGCAGCTGAGGAAGGCCTCAGTCGCTGTCGGCGCACACATGCAGCTGCTGCTGCGCCGTCACTGAACTCTGCAATGCTTCACATTCTTCCTTCTCCCTTAAGAAAAGCGGAAAAAATGACTGACGGCGCAATTACCATTTACCTGGAGAGGAGACGGTGATGAACATGACTGAAACGGAAAAAATGAAGCCGACGTGTCTTTATTTATTTATTTATTTTTTAAAGAAAGTTTTGTCCGTGTCCCTAATCACCTCCCAGTTACTTTCATTAAGGAAAGGTTAAGCAGTCAAATCACAGCTGTCATCCTCAGGATTAGAGTTAATGAACTGGTGCACGTTGCCTCTCTGCTGTTATAACCCGCACAACCAATCAGTGCGGCCTCTCTAATCCTTCACACTGTCAATTACATTCATTTGCCATCTCAGGTCGAACAGCCTGATTAAATGACAGGAAGGAAAACAGCACAGATGTTCATCAAAGGTACGGACGCACATATATATATATATATATATACGTATATACATTGTTTATCAAAAATGTCAGTCTGATAACTGTTGGTCTCATCACTGGGATGACACTTGGATATCAAAGTAAAATTTAGTGACATCTAGAGGTGAAGTCTTATGTTGTATCCATCACCTCACCCTCACCCTTCTGAACATGCAGGAGAACCTGTGGTCGACTTCAGTTGTCATTAAAACTCAAAAGATGTTTAGTACATTTACTTCTGTAAAAACATGGCGGCCCCCGTAGAGAGGACCCCCCTCCTCATGTAAATATACATTAATGGGCTCATTTGAGGGTAATGGAGAAAAAAAACACTCAGGTTATTATAAACTCCCTAAGATATAAGTATGTAATTGTTTTGTAATATTTTTTTGAAGTGACAAAAATGACAGAAATCTTACACACTGGACCTTTAAAGGTGGAGTTGGTAATTTGCTAAATCATCCTTTTCATATCCTCATAGTCACTAATAAAGAAAGTCGTCTATGAAGAAAATTCCACATAAAATATTATAATAATCAAAATATTCTAAAATTCCGATTAACAAATAGAATTATAAAATACATTTAAAAAAAGTAATGCCGCCACTTGTGAACCATCCAGACTCCTTAAATCCCCATGGACACGCCCCCATGGACACCCCCCCCCCCATGGACACGCCCCCGAACTGCTCCCAATGTCAAGAGAAGACAAGATAGGACAAGAAAGAACAATCAAGATTTGAACAGTTCAGAAAAAAATACCGAGTGCTGAGAATTTGAAAAAGAATCTAAAAAACAAACATGAACGATATTCGAGCATGTTTACAAGGTCAAAACTATTTTCAGGGCACAAACTGCACACAAGGCTGAGTCACCGTTCAAGTGACCAAAATAAATCACGTTTTAATTCAGAGTTCAGACTGAATCAAAATCAGACAAATATATGGGCCACACTTTGGACACCCTGAAAGGATTTGATCTTCTCTCATTTACAAGACACAAGTTCATATTTAATATTAATCAAAGTCGTCAACAAGTGTCTCTGGCATTGTGTCAGAAGAGTTGTGGAACTTTATTTTGAAAAGCCTCTGCACCGAAGCAAGTTTGACCTTGGTAGATCCAGAGCCCACATCTAGCGGATTTGTCTCCACGTCAACAGCTGGAACTGACGTTCACACACACACACACACACACACACACACACACACACACACACACACACACACACACACACACACACACACACACACACACACACACACACACACTACAATTATCACTGTTCACTGTTGTTTTTTAAAGTCCGCCTCTCTCCTCCTCGCCAACCTTTGTCAAATTGTACACGGACCCATAATCCAGCCTCAGACCTGTTTAATACAGTGATGCTCTAACAGGATTGGTGATGTTAACCCCCTCCTCCCCCCTCCCCCTCCCCCCTCCCCACCGCCCGCCTCAGGGACACGGGTGCCAGCTGTTGGTGGGTCAGCGCTCACAGGGGCCGATGATGACGGGCGGAGCGGGATGGGAGGGGAAGTGTGGGAAGTGAGAGGATCTTCTTAGCTTGGCGGCGCAGATTGCCACGGCGACGGGACGAGAGGGATGCTGAGCCCGAGGGTGCAATAAAAACACCGGAATTTCTCCTCTTCTTCCCTATTTGTTTTTTGGGGTTTTTTTTGTATTTTCTTTTCTTTTTTTGGAGGGGGGGGGTTGTTTTTCAATCGTTTCGTGCCTGGAGTTTGGGACTCGGCCCCATTGATGGGTTGCTGAGAGGAGGCGGGACAGGCGACTCACGATGGCCGTGGCTTTGGACGCAGTGTGGCTGAGGGTGAAGAACGTGTGCAAGCAGAATGGGCTCCTCATCATGTCGGTGCTGGCCGTGGTCATCGGGTGTCTTTTGGGATTCTTCCTGAGGACGCGGCGCCTCACGGAGCAGGTCAGTCCCTTCTCCTCCCACTCGCCCACTGTGACGTCATATGTGTGTGTGTGTGTGGGGGGGGGGGTGTTCAGCACAGAGTTGCTAGATTCAAACATCTGATTCATGGCCGCTCTGCCATCGAGACATTTTCCATCAACATTCTGAAACTCGGCTGCCCGAGTCCCGCAGAAATCAAAAGGCTCGTTAATCCATTTACTTTTCATTATGCATCGCAAACATCTCGCCGGTATCTTCAAAACATTAGAGCTGCACGTTGGCATCCCATGCTCCCAGAGTCGAGACGGTAAATGCACTATATGAAAATATTGTATACATTTTGTCAAAGGCCGCACGTAGCGAATAAAGTTCCTGTGTTTCACTTTGCGAGTCCAAGTTAAAGAGCCTTTCCTGAAAAAAATGTGAGAAAGGTGGAATGCATCTTATTGCCCCAAAAATGGATATACTGTATGTACGATATAAATAGTTAACGTACTAATCATAGTTTAGTTTCCAAACACAAGTTCACAAGTACAATCAGGTCAGGGGTGTCAAACATACGGCCCACGGTCCAGAACCGGCCCACCAGGGGGTTCAGATGATGCTGTGCTTGGTTTATGTTGGTTATATTGAGAAGAGACATCTTCATTTCCATTCATTAAATTCACAAGTATATTTTTTTGTACTAAAACAAAAGGAAATATCTTAATCTGTCCTCGTCTGTCTGTCATCATGCTTTGATTGTACTGCTCCAGCCCACTTGGACTGTAGATGTGGCCCCTGAATTAAAATGAGTTTGATGGAATAAAATCATTCCGGAATATTTTGCAAGTTTTGCGTGAAGGACAAAGTCGCCTCCGTCACTCTCCAGCAGCTCAGAAAAACAGGTTTGTTTTCAGCTGCCGGGTGAAATAAAGGCTTAGGGTTCGGGTTCACCAACAAAACATTTTAGATTTTTTGATTCATCGACACTTGAACGGAAAGCATCATTCCGCCGATCCAGGCTGAGAGCGAGCCCGCGGGCTTACGGTAAATACACAGGGGAAATGATTGAAATAGGCCTAAAAATAGCCCACGGCTTCCTTCACTTGCACAATAAGGGATTACATTCCAATCGAGCAAAAGCTTTCTCTAATTGTACATCAAATATGTGTCGGCCGGTGTGACGCATGTGGAGGTGCACGGAGGTCACGGACCTCTGTGCTTTCCGACAATGCACAGCCGCCACTTTATCCCCTCTGGGACCGAGGGGCAGGGGAAGTGATGACAATCTGCCTCAGCGTGTGCGTGTGCGTGTGTGTGTGTGTGTGTGTGTGTGTGTGTGTGTGTGGCATGACCCATTTTAGGGACAGAAATGAGACCGTGTTGTCGGGAAAACCTTTACAAAATTGGCTCAAGAACATTAATTACGGACGGGCTTACGTAAACAGTGGTGCGCGGCGTCCACATGCAGTGAGTAAAGATGTATGGATGCATCTGTGACATAAGTGTGGATTATGGCATTAGAGGAGGCTGCAGAGTCACACACCAGCACACTGACAGACCGTGAGAGGGATGGAGGATCACACAAAGTGTCATCGCTGCTGAAACAATGCAGCTTTAAAGAACTCATGTGCGCGCGACGGAAAACAGAAATGTCACAATACAAGAGCACAAGCACGAGCGCGCGCGTACACACACACACACACACACACACACACAAGGAGGGGACACTTTTGGAAGGTGAGGACATTTTGACTGGCTTAACGAGCTGGCGCACTCTGTCAGTGAGTGTCCCCACGAAGCACGAAGCACGAGAATGTGTGTGTAAAATGAAAACCGCAGTAGCCTTGAACATCAACCACCGGGACACTCAGGACACTGCGCCCTCTATGGGACACTAAGGTCGTTGTGTAGATTGTGTATTTATACATATTATACCTTTATTAGTTCTTGTTGACCCCTCAAAGTACTTGACCGGTCACACAGACACTCATACCGTGCATCTATGTGGGGTTGACTGTCCCGCCCAAAGACACTCGAGGGGGTACGGTGGGAATCGAACCCCCGACCCTCTGGTCAGACGACTGCTCCTCTGAACCCCTCAGCCAAAGCTGTGACGTAAGGAAACAGTTGAGCGCCCTGTCAAACTTTGTGACCCTCTCCGCTGCAGAGACACCGTGACCGTCACCATAGCAACTGGCCACGTCCTTCAACGTGTCCTCCCAATAAATAGTTCCGAATTCTTCAAAACTGCCGACTCCGAAGCCTGATCGATGAAGAGCAAACATATCTTTTGTTCGTAGCTGAGCTTGAACAGGGGTTTTCGCTGAGATCGCTGAGACATCCACATAATGAGCCCGTTGTGTTCCACACACGAACGCTGATTATCTGCGCAAGTCGTATCGACTCCAGATTAGTCTTCGTCTCTCTCTTTTTCCGATGAGGCTGCGTGCGGACAACGAAAACGCAGCGGCGGTTTGATTCCAGGGAGAAACGCCGACTCCAGCTTTGCTGGGTCCAACTTTACACACAGAGTTATCAGCTGCCTTTTCCTGCAGCTGGAGTCAGAATCAGTGATCCGATCACATGAAGGACTTCACGTGGGACGACGACTCGTCCGACCTTTGGTGCGTGAATACGAATCTGTCCTTGGGCCGAGTGGGAAGGACTCAGAAATGTGACCCACAGACATTTGGAGTAGAATGGAATAGATTCATCCCCAAAAGGGGAAAGTAGGATGTTCCAACAGAAACAACAGGGATGGAATAACACAATCAATCACGGTGTGTGTGTATATATAGTATACAGACACACACGTGTACATGAAAATATAAACATATGTATGGAAATATGAAGATAAGTGATTCAGATAGATAGGCAGTGTCCTATTCTGATGTATTAGATGCAGATACATGGCAGCTATAAAGATTTTTTTTTAATGTACATAACCTCAGTTGAAGGCCTGCATACATTGAGTTTGTACGACAGGAACACTTACAATGGATCGCTCCCTCTATCCATCCCCCCCCCCCCCCCCCCCCCCCCCCCCCCACCCCCCCCCCCCCCCCCACACACACACACAGAGGAACCTTCCCCGCTGTATGCGAGTGCTGATCCTGCTCTTACACAGCAAACTAAGCTCTCTCTCCGCTTAATGCCCCGGCAGCAAAGCTCTTTAGCCGTCATTATGCAGCAGCGTCAACTCTGCAGCTCTGCAGCTCTGCAGCTCTGCAGCTCTGCAGCTCCTCCATCCATCATCACATCCACATCCACATCCACATCCACGGCCTCACACTCACACTCACACTCGCACCTCCACCGGCTCCACTCCGCTTCGTTTAGCTCACACACACCGAGAATCCTGCCTCAGCAAATCTCTGGGCGGGAAAACGTGTTGTGACTCAACACAAAAGATGGATCATGTCCATTGTGACATTATTACAATGTTGGAGAGGGTTGGAGCGGCACAGTGCGAGCTCCACTCGAAGACAGCGACTCCACTGCAGCTGCATCGCACGAGGATGTAACTATGAGAGAGTCCAGCCAGTGAGAGAGAGGAACATTTCTGAGAGTCTGGAGAGTTCCACCATGAAAGTATAAAAGGTATATTGTGTAATATCAGGGCAGTGCTGTGAATCAATTGGCTCCTGGACCTGTGGATGATAAATAGACCTTGATTCACTAGTGTGCTTTTTTTTTTTTTTACTGATTTTTACTTCATTTTCTCAAGTCTGTGTGTTTAAATCGATGCACTTTGCTTTTTGTATTATACATACTTTATTTACCTGCACTGAGAACTCAGGACTGCATCTGCAGGTCATGGTACAAACCATAATGTAATATACTGGAAAATATATTAGAATATATCGAGAGGGGCAAAGTATATTTGATAATACAATGAAAAGGCAATTATTTTCATATTGTTCAATATACAGGGAATATGTTTCAAACTATATATTTCAATACATATATATGACAATAATTCATCTATTTCTAATATAAATACTGTTCATTTTACTGTAAGATACTACAATAAGGTGAAACATTGCAATTTTGCAGTTAAAGGATTAAAACTACGAATAATTAGTTACTTACTGTATTTACTTATTGTAAATAATTACAAAAATAATAACAATACAATGGATCTACTGATATATAAAAAAACTATTTTGTCCCATACGGAGCTCTGATAGCATATTTATTCACATTTCTTAAATAGTGGTGTGAGTTCAAATTGCACTCAAATGTGACAATGACCCCACTCATCCTCAGGCCTCTGTTGAGAAAGGTCTAAATCAGGGGGCTCAAACATACGGCTCGTGGGCCGGGAGCAGCCCCCCGGTGTAAAAAAACAACAACGCAGAAAAAAGAGTTCCACACGGGCACAGACGTGAGTGGCATTCGCATGTCGATGAGACGGACATCAGGCTTTTCACTGAATGGACTGAACTTTCCCAAAACATTGCTCACTTGCTTGAGTGATGTCTGTTCTGAGTGGTCTCCTCACGCCATCCCACCAATTTGCACTGGGATTAAGTCGGGACCTCCGCGGGACACGCTGACCCTTTTTAAAGCTGTTGCACGGTCAGTTTTTTTTTTTGTGTCGTTGTTGTTGTTGTTGTTGTGTCGGTTTTTGGGTCACGCCGGGACGCGATCGTCCTCAGAGAAATCATGTCCCAGCTTATCCGCGGACCGAGCGACCGCTCGCTCTAATGCTTTGGCTCATCAAGCAAGAATCTGTGGGAGCGCGGCATCTCTGCGTCCAACAAGTGGCAGCAGGTGCGCACACACACACACACACACACACACACACACACACACACACACACACACACACACACACACACACACACACACACGCATGCACGCAAACACACACATGCACACACATGGAAGAGAAAGGCAAATGTTTGCAGATGGACTGATGTGTCATCTGCTGCAGTTTCCCGTCTCTGTTTGGACATTCAGAGAGAAACAAAGGCCCGAGAACACATTTCACAAACGTGTTTGCGGGAAAGTGTTCAAAGAACAAACGTTTGGCAGCTGTGTGGGAAAACACAAAGTTCTGCCGAGCCAATTTCTCAGCACAAAAACTCCGTTTGTCCGCAGCTTAAAACATAATGGAGACAGAAAGTAAACGGTGAAACAATAAGTTCTGATCTGAAACTCCAAAGTGAGAGTTCATGGCGCTTGTTGTCCGCTCAGCGGTTCGAACATCCCATTAGCGACACGTCCGTTTCCCCTCTGGCCCTCGTTTCACTCACATGAGGGACCAGCAAGGTCAGCACAAATAAAGGAGCACTCATTTACATGCATCATTAAAGGTGACGCACATCTCAACAATGCAGTGAGACCAGCGCACCATCCATGTTTCTCCTGTGTCGCTCATGTCTTGTTTTGGTAGCATTAAAGGTGCAGTGTGTACGATGTTGGTCCTTTTCGTCACTTCTCAAAATATTACAAAACAATTACATACTGACATTTTCATGAATTCATAATCATGTACATTTTTTTCTTTTTCTCCCCATGACCCTTAAATGAGTCCATTAATGTATATTTACATGAGGAGCGGGTCCTCTCTACGGGGGCCGCCATGTTTTTATAGGAGCAAAAGTGGATGTACTAAAAATGTTTTGGAATGTTAATGACCCCTGAAGTCTACCACAGGTTCTCTCTCTATCTCTCTCTCTCGCTCTCTATCTCTCTCTCTCTCTCTCTCTCTCTCTCTCTCTCTCTCTCTCTCTCTCTCTCTCTCTCTCTCTCTCTCTCTCTCTCTCTCTCTCTCTCTCTCTGCATGTCACGGCAATGGTGTCGGTGCAAACACACATTGACGGAAAAAGCCCAACAACCTATATTAGTTCACGTCACGTCATAAATAAAATGGTAACGTGGTCACAGCCCCCCCCCCCCCCCCCCCCCCCCCCCCCCCCCCCCCCAGCCCCGCCAGCGCCCCCCCCAGTGTCACTTAAGTGCAGGGGTATCGAAGTCGGACTCATGTTGGTGACGACTCGGGAGCGGAGGAGCCTTTTTCTCAAAATCTATAAATCTGGTTGTGGCAGGACGAGGATGCAGCGCATGGAACAGCTGACACAGAACAGCTGTGCACTGCTGCTAAGCCTGGTGAACACACACACACACACACACACACACACACACACACAATCTGTGAGATCTGCAGATCTCTGCCAAACTGTCACCCAAAACTCTGTAAATGTGTCACTGGTGGTTTATGTGTGACGTGGTCTGGCTGCTCTCCTGTTCTTCTCAGTTTGGGTTCGAATGAGACTCCGCTCTCTCTCTCCTCTCTCTCTCTCTCTCTCTCTCTCTCTCCCTCCCCTCTCTCTCCTCTCGCTCTCCTCTCTCTCCTCTCTCTCTCCCTCCCCTCTCTCTGTCTCTCCTGCTGTGCCAACACAAGCTATCTTTGTCCACATCACCTGTCACACAGCGCACACAGCAGCTTTCATGCCACCATGGCCTTTGACTGGAAGCGGCACAGAGGGAAGGCGCAGGGAATTGTGATGTTTGTGATGTTTTGTTTGGATGCAGCACAATGTATTCCAGACCGTGTCATCTATCTATTTCATCCTGCCTCCACCTGCTGCACCTTTCACCTGTGCACTGTGGAAAAGATCTTGCTGTGTTGTCAAATGCGGCCTTTATGAACCCAAAAGTATATTTTTTTAAATCATGGAAATTAGAAAATACACTTCAATATATTGAAAGGGGCAACTTACATTTGTCAATACATTTTTTCTTCTTCTATTTTGCAAAAAAAGAAATAATGCACAGCCTATATCTTCAACTTCATTACTAAACATTAGAACAGGAACGAATGGTAAAATACATTCTTATATACTTTATAATATATGAATGCTGCCATAGGGCAAATGCATGGCTTTGCTTGAAGG